>DWOC01000001.1:0-25129 GCA_018250775.1 Helias cama
ATGAAGCATTCTTTTTCATTTTAAATGGATACATAGATTTTGTATAATATTTCATTGATTTAAAAAGAGTGCCGAGAGTTTTTTCCCGCCCGCTTTTTTCTCCCGGTCAACATCAGTCTGAAGGGTAGTTAAAGCGGATGCAATGCAACTCAACTTTGTTTTTTGTGTATTGTATGACCTTCATCAAATGTATGTACATACCTTTATGATGAATAAAATTATTTCCTTTCATTTCATTTCATTACCCCCTTCCATATCCCTATCCTTTCGTAGGAACTTCTGTTAGTTTTCATGTAGACCAGCTACTACTTGGTTGGTTATATATGAGAAATGGACACCATACAAAGTGGTTATCGGAATCTGTGGTATCGCGCAAAGGTCATGGACATGTTACATAATAGATTTCATTTAAGCTGTATCGGGGTTGATAACAAGAGTACTTTACAGACTATTTTCACTTTTATCAATATGCCTTAAAGGTGCCATTTACAATAACAATAGCAACTCAGGATCAACATAATCATATTGGGAGATGGGTCCATGCCTAAGTGTGACTCTTATTGTCATAAAAATAAGGTGTATAATAATATAATAGCGTTTGTACGGTAGGGATCAACATAATGATATTAAAATTCCATATTTATGAGAGCTCCAGGTCAGTCCACGGTCTTGTCTATCTAAGTAGACGCATTAGATTAGCGTGAGCTACACACACAAATTCCTCTGGAACTCTTTCAAAAGAGAACCGTGTGTTAGCCTGAGGGGCGCCTGATATAAGTATTAGATATAAGTAATATATTGTATAAGATGTAAATGATATATAAAAGTAAGGCTGAGTTTAGTAGTTAATCTGAACTAAGTTTGCAATATTAGGTAATAGGTGGTAGACCCAATGTAGCTTGGTAGAAAAGTACCTTACTACTACCTTCTAGGCTGTCATGAAGTAACATCTTCATCACCTGTTGAGTTTTGGCTGAGGAGGTAGAAAATGTCTTATGAGGCAAACATTGTAGTTGTTGTATGATCTCATAAAGATGTCTATCTTCATTGAATAAACTGCAGAAGAGTGTGAAAGTGTATCTGTGGTCCTGGAAAACCAGTGCTGAGAGGAACACCTGGGGTTTTTAGTTGGTAGAAGGAGACATCTCTTCTGTTGACCTGACTTGCCAATAGGTATTGACAATAGATATCAACTTTCATACAATATGTATTATAATTCACCAATAGAGAGATTCAGGAAGAATGTTAAGGTATATTAATGTCAGGGTTTGTCTACGGATTTCACTATAACAGATTCTGTCACATGGGGAAATCCAATGTAAAGTTCTCCATTGTTCTCTAAGCGCCTTTGAGCTTGTAAATTGGGCTCACATTCAACTACATTTGGGTGCCAAAATTTGTTACTGGCAACATGTATAAGCATGTACACTTTTTCAGGTACTGAGGGATTATAAATATATGTTATGTAGTTTTCTACTCATTTACTAAAAGGTATAGCGTCTTGGTATCGCTTTTAAAGTTACCTAATCTACCTGCCTGCTACATCCAATGGTTTCTAGCTGACCATTTGATGTAGCAGTTACAAGGACAAGTTGGGTGTTGTCTGGTGTGCCCTGTGTCCAACAGTGAACTGTAATATAGTTTAAAATGAAATGCCATAAGTAATGTGTGTTTTGCATAGGGGCAGAGGCAGAGGGTTGCCGCCGCCAGGGTGGATGAATGGTCCGCCGCCTATGAGATTTCGTGGTCGCGGGTACGGACCAGGAGGACCCCCAATGCGAGGTGGAAGAGGCTTTTTCCGGGGCAGGGGTGGCCCGCGCTTCGGCAACGGACCGAACTTCGACAACAATTGGGGCCCGATGGGACCGCCGCCGCCAGGCATGATGGGGGGACCACCCCCTTATGGGCCCCCACCGGGCATGATGCCCCCGGGTGGTCCAATGGGACCCCCGCCAAATATGATGGGCCAAGCGCCCCCGTTTGGCGGACCTCCCGGTATGCCCCCACCTAATATGGTGAGTATCTATTTGAAGGAGTACTTTTATGTGTATACTGAAGTCAAAAACTCGATTTTTCAAAAAAGTGCCGACAGCCGAATTAGGTTTACTCATTATAATGTGGCAAAATAAGTAACTTAAGTCTTATATTTCAGCCAGCACCGGAGCTATGGGTGGAGACGAAGTCGGAGGAGGGCAAATCCTATTACTACCACTCACGGACGCGAGAGACCACTTGGACGAGGCCCCAAGAGAGCCCCACGTGTAAAGTCATCACACAGGCTGATATGGAGGCTATGGCTAGTCGTGAGTATATACACACATATTTATATTCACATTTTTATACGTAGTCAGCTTCTGGAAGCTTAGAAGTGTAATAGACACTTCAACCGAGTTGAGTGCAATCCTTTTTGAGGATATGAGATATTTATTATAGGAGGTTCAAGTCCACCACACACCAATTGTGCGTTTGCAGCTTATAATAGTACCTAATGGTCTTATGCTATGATATTTGGAGTTGAGGAGTGGACACTAAATGTACCACGTCCAATGAGCTTTGGCCAATGGTTTGGAGTGTTTCTTTTCTGTGCGCAAAGGTTTTTACCGGGTGACAGAAAGGGACTGGATGAGATCTGTAGATTAGGTTCAATGGTGACCTCCGTGGACCTCCGTCAACCAGGAGATCTAAGATGGAATAGCATTTGTAGCTCCTACAAGGAAAGGTATGGCTCTGAATTTGCAAAAGAGCCTCATATCCCTCAGATAGGTCCTACTTTCTTTGAGTGGGTATCACACTTTGCTACACTGCATGCTATGACTGAAACGCTAATTATTGGTTTATGTAAATTGTATGATGTAATATGTATGTCTGATTAGTGTTCAATGCAAAATGATATCGAATAATATTGTACACGTAGGGGCGTTTCCAAATGTATTTCAAATGAACAAATTGACTGATTTTTTTTTTACCATTCTCAAATCTTACAGATTCGTACGCGCCATCACAAGGAATGCCGATGAACCCCATGGGTGGTCCCCCCATGGGTGGGCCCCCGATGGGCGGTCCTCCAATGGGAGGGCCCCCAATGGGAATGATGCCTAATGGAATGATGGGGGGGATGATGCCACCAGGGGTGGGTCAGCCTGCCCCAGGCGGAGCGGCCGTACCTTTTATGTCTCAGCCGCCGCCGTGGGTGAAAGATTGTGAGTGTGTTTCTTATGTGTAATTAGTGTCCCACTGCGGGGTCAGGCCTTGGAATGCGACAGATCCTTAGGCCTTAGACCAGTAGGCCTTAAATTATGAGCGGGTAAGTTGGCCCTTGGATGTCAACATACAAGTCACCAAGTGCCATTGGGATTTGAAACCTGAAATCTCGAATAAATTGTTAGATGTCCAAGCTCTTGCTGCGAGTCTGTTTCTAGTATGTTAAATTATACTGGCTACTTGGCAGGCTGGAAATTTAAAATTCAGTTCCAAGATTAAACCTGAACACACTTACTTTTATTGCAATTCAATTAAAACTTACATACCTACATAAAAGTGCTACCTGCGTCATGACATCATTGTACAAAGAAATAAATGTTTTCCAATTCCAAGTAATGTAATATTTACATTTTTATTTACATGAGTTCAAGGTTAAAACGGTGAAGTTGTTTTCGAAACATTTAATGCGTTGACTTACATTATACATTTTTATTATAAAGTCAGGAGCGCGCATGGCGCATGGCGCCCGCGACTTCTTTCACGTGAGTAACGCGCGTTTAGTGTTTATGGTCCAAATGGAATGAAATAAACACGAAATATTATAGGATGCTACTCACAACACATTAGTGAAAACCGCATTAAAATCGGTTCAGTCGTTCCTGATATTAGCGTGGTCAAACGCGCGTACAGACAAAAATTTCAAATAAAAATTTTTGGTCTTTGTAACATAAAAACAATGTGAAGAAGTTGTTTTCTCGAAAAAATATTAATTGTACAGACACGACCTTGCTTACGATTTTATTATATGTATAGATGAATAGCAAACGGGCATGCAGGATTGTTAAATGGTCAGTGCAACCCATAGGCACCCCACACACGGTAGAATTGCAATCCTATTTGAGATCGTACGGGGAACTAGGATGCGTTGTTACTCATGAGGACTGAGATGCTTGCTTTAAAAGAGTTCTTTCGACAGGAACCCCTCAAAGCACAGTCGAGACGAACATGCTGCTTCACAATGAGTTAAAAGAGAGGCATTCCCTTGGCGAGCTACATTGGCTCCTACATAACTATATAGTTACATTGTCCTTACAATCTACGTTAGAGCAATGCGTTTCAATTTGCTCCAGGCCTTCCACTGTTCTGGGAAGGGAACATAAAAAATACGGGAAAGTACGAAACACCTTAATTGTTTATTAATAGTATATTGAAATTTGGCAGCAAATAGCTCGAACGGGCAGGACAGCGACGACAGCAGCAAGGGCAAGCCGCCGGCCGCGGCCGACAAGAAGAAGGAGATGACGCAGCACGAGCGGGAGGCCGCCGCCGCCCGCGCAATCCGCCTCGCCAAGAGTCAGTATACTTACTAAGTCATATACTTACAGTCAGTATACTATACGTCAGTATACTTACATCTAATATATAAAATTGGGATGATAACACCATACACAATTAATTCTCGAATGTGGTTTTCTTAAAAGGGACTAAGAAAAGCCCAAAAATCAGAATAATCGTCTACAATCATTAAAATATAGTTTTTAAATTGATTCCAACTAATAATAATGTAGTCAGTTGGTTTACAGAATTACGACGGCATAATTTATGTTCAATATACAAAATATGTGAAGACTGCTTTTTTGACAGTTTCTTAAAAATATCTTAATTGACTTCTAGGCATTTACTCTATTCTAGTATTGCGGTATTATTTAAACAGTTTTTCTATAAAAATATCATAAGAATCGGTGTCTTATGAAATTTTGTGTGTGTATGGGGAAGGTCGGAGCAGAGCATATAGATCTACATCAATATTAAAAGCGCAAGCCAATTTTTTTTACCACTGATTATGGGAGGGTAGCTGCATACAAAATCCGTTGCATGTAAAATCAATTATTAATAATTGTTATATATATTATAACATAACATCAGTCAGTACATCGTTCACACAAGTTGTGGTTCCCCAGTATCGAAGGTGACTGGTCTAGCGAGCGCGCGGCTCGCGACGGGTGCTCCGCCCATCATCACGGCCACTATGCCCACGCCCGTCGTTATCGGTACGTAATGTTAAGGTTATTAAAACCCACTTTTATAAAAGAATATTATTTTTGAACTAAAAAATAAGTTTCAAAGTGGAAGAGATCCTTAAGCAAGTGGTTATAATTCAGCAGAGTTCCTGCTGAGTGTTTACTCAGAAGCGGCTTAGCTTATTTTAATGCAGTTTTTCAGTAAAGTGTAGGAATATTTGCAGGTTTTTTACATTCCAATCGGTCCATAAACATATAAGTTATGCCCCTCTGAAGTACACGCGAACTCTTTGGGTTCTTGTGTTTTTTTTAAATTTACTATCTGTGGACCGGTTTTGTTTGTTTTTTCAGTCTTTTCATAGTATGAGAGTATATATTGTGTTACATACGGATAAATCCAGTTACAGTTTTATTATATAAAATGTGTAGAGCTGCCGCAGCCGATGTCCGAGATTCGCTGCAGGTGTGCGAGGCGTTGCGTTCCTACGAACATCCCGTACCTAACATCGGTCGGGTCATCACTATAGGCTTAGGTTAGGGTAAAATTTAATAACATGTTTAAGATGTGACATTAAAATATCTATAAGATTTTGTCTCGTCTTGCTGATTTCCACGTGCCTGTAAATTATCGTTTGCTCATATATAAATAAAATGATTCGGTCTTCTTATATATAAATAAGATGAAATTAAATTTGTATTGCAGGCGCTCCGGGTATGATGAACGTGGGACAAAGTCCTACCTCGATGGGGGCCGTGCCCGCCGCAATGGGCCCCGCCGCAATGGGTGCAGTCCCCGGCGCCCTCGGGCCTAGTCCGGCCGTGATGGGCGCCAATCCGGGTGCTATGCCAGGTAATTATTCATTTATGTTTATGTACCAATAACAGCAGTGATAGACTAGTGGCAAAGAATTTGGTCTCTTATTCGATTTTCCATCGTAAACTATTACCACTGCTGGGCACGGATATCTCTCCTAAACAAGGGGAGGCTTGGAGCATACTCCACCACACTGCTCCAATGCGAATCGGTGGAGATACCTAGGGGTTAGTGGCCATCCCGTGTCAGACATTCTCAAAGTACCCCATGGGATCTCCGACCGGGTTTAATGACTGTTATTTATCAATAACAACCGAGACCGACGGCCTAACGCGCCCTCCGAAGCACGGAAGCGCGCATTCGCCACTAGCGATCACCCATCCAAGTACTGACCGCGCTCGACGTTGTTTAACTTTTCGATCACTTGCGATCTACTCACTCAGCGGGGTTATGCGCGCTTCTATATTTTTAACTGTGTCGAATTTCATAATCTTTCTTTCGCTTTGTCGTTGTAAAAAGAGGTGCAAAGTTTTCGACATATTAATGTGTAGATATCGTTCCAGGTGCAATGGGTCCGACGCCATTAGCGGGTCCGCTGGGTGGAGGTGCGCCGGCTGGAGCGGCCGCGGCCGGCCCCCCGGGTGCTCGACCCGCATGGAGCTTCCCCTGGGCCCCGCCCCTCGCAGCCCAGCCTGCTAGCGTACAGCCCGCCGCGCTACCTGACGGTCAGTACGCCACAACAGCTGGGATTCTTTCTAATATACAGATCGCACTTGTGCTTAGCTTAGACTTACCGAACGCGTACTTGACAAACCTCTGATGAGTGCACCCACCAACCTCGCGGTTATAAGGGCCGAATCTTTTTTATCTCTATCCTGTTCCTATTAGCAATTCTTCCTCGAGGTGGCTTGACGCTACTATCACGTCTCGCTCCATGTCGCTGCTCCATGTCGCCTCGGCTTTCCTGGCCTTTTTTGCTACTGGTGTGCGAAGACGCTCAGTGTCCGGTAGTTAGCCGCCGAGCAGACGCAGTCGTAGAGCGGACCTACATTCGTTTAATCCCGTCCAACAGTTCTTTCTGCTCGCTCTTATACAGCTTGCAGTGCCATAACACGTGATGCCTATCTTCCGCAACTTTTCCACATTCACATATCCTTTCATCCGTCAGCTTCATATGAAACAGTATTTCCCTGAAACAGCCATGGCCGCTGAGAATCTGCCAGGTAACATAGTCCGGCTCAACCCAATCGAATGCCAAATGTTCCCGGACATCCGGGAATCAGCAAAATTTTGGTCTATTATCTTCCCAGTGACCCATTTGAATTCCTCCCTTGGATAAGTGCTCCTCTCCTCACCTGCCTCACTGGCTTGAGTCACTTCCAGTTCAGCAGGCAGTACTCCTGCCAATATTGTCTGATGAGTAGTCAAAATAGCACAGCAAAGTTTACAAATTGAAGTGGCAAGAAACGAATGGCTACCACATCTAGGTGAAAGAAATATAGGACCTAGGTGGACCTACTGCCTGGTGGTGCTCAAGACCGGGTAGAATGATGTTGATAAGTGGTAGTGTCTAGTCTAGTAGCGTACTACGAAATGCTGAAAAGAAGGAGGTTCATATTAGTGCAAAGAATGTGAACTTGAGATACAATTTTTTTTATTAATTTTATTAAAGAAAGAATATTTTAAACTTAAATGTTGTTGCAGGCGCAGCCACTCAGCAGCCGGTGACGCTGAAGGAGTCCCCCAAAGACAACATACCCACTCCTATGCCGTTCAAGGACGATAACGTAAGTATTTTTTATTTACTCATTCAATTATGGAACTGAACACTGTAACACTCTAAAAGTACATTAGGGTTCCCTATAACAAAAACCCGGACACAGTCTAAAAACAAAATGTATTTGTGTACCTATCAATGTAAATATATAAATGGATTTATCAAAAAGCGTTTCAATACCCTTAAGCCGCGTTTTCACTAGACGATATGTTTTCAAATGCGTGACGGATCATTCCATAATTTTACTAGAATGTCTATAACAGAGCTCCTAAGTTTATTAAGAGTTCACTATTAAGTATGATTGGACCGTCCAGGATCAAGTAAAATATTATTGACAAGAAAATCTGTAGACCCCCACGTCAAACCTGCTATGACACTGAAATACTACTTCCATTAGTTTTGGACTCGCAATTTTTTTATATCTCTAAGAAACTGAGGCTTTGTAGATTTTTACCTCGACGTCTCTTCGGAGCATACTTAATGTAGCCGCGATAGACTCTCATACAGCATTTTTCCTAATTTTGTTGTTATAAACACAATGTAAAGTATCCCACAACATTCATTTGATAAATTTGGTACAACTTAATACCATTTAACCCAATATTCATAATTTCGTTTGTTTTTTCTTAGAATGACACTAATATTAATAGTTCGTTTCAGCGTATACCCAGCGCACTCGCAGCCCGCGCGGCGGAGTGGACCACTCACACTGCGCCTGACGGGAGAGTGTACTACTACCACGCTGGGAGACAAGAGAGCGTGTGGGAGAAACCTAAGTGCGTTCAGGATCTTGAAGGTATGCATTACACCGAATGCACTTAAAAATGTAATAAAAATCGCCCCTACATTTATGTGGCTGCCACCTTATATACCACACTTGGCACAGGTCTCATTCGCGAACGTGGGTAGGGCTGGATCATACTTTACGATGCTGCTCCAATGCAGATATGCGGCTAGTGGCCAGCTCGCGTCGGACGTTTTCAAACCACGCATAGGGTTTCCTACTAAGTTTAACGACTGTTATATATTGATAACGTCCGTGACGGCTTAAGGTGTCCATCGAAGCAAGGACACGTTTGTTTTTGTTTCATCACTGGTATGATACAAAAAGACATCACAAACACCTATGACCAGAGAACAAATATTTATCTGGCCCATAAATCTATGCTCGTGCTGGGAATAGAATGTCCCTTTGCACTAGTCGCTAGTCGCTTGGCTTAACTTGCGTGCGTTTGTACTTAGTCAAACTTACGCCCATCATAGACATTCAATAAATCAGCATCTTCATAGACATTCAATTAATTATTTTTTGTCTTGAAAAGTTTTTCTAACTGTCAAAGAAATCTTTATTGCTTTGCTCTTTACCTCTTTACTACTGTCTGAAAGCGAAAATATCGTTAATGATAATTTTTCACATTCTAAACATACAAAATTCATATTGATCCTGTTTGTTGCAGATCTACTGACTCAGATAGCTGTTACCAAGACTGAAACAAAGATGGAGAAGCCCATTGATCAGATCAAGGTTGAAGAGAAGATTGAAGGTAACATGTATAACCTTTATTTTTTTCAATAAATATTTTCTCTTATATATGGTGATATAAATATATAATAGCTTATTTATTTCGTTGAATACAGCAATCTTAAGAACAGGCTTAAATTGAAAAGTTTTTGTGCGTGGTGACCACATTCATGCGGAAGGCTATGCAGGTTTTAGGGAGGAGGGATTGTGAATGTAGTGTTTTGTATGGATTTGCCTGTCAGGTCAGCTGATATTACGTTTTTTAATAAGAAGACTATGATTTTTCTTTCCTTCTGTTATGCTATTTTCTTTGTATTTATGATGATGTTACGTTGACGTTGATGCAAACTAGTGACACCAATTAAAAAAAACCTTAAATGGGATGAATGGTTGATTAAATGAATTTTCCCACAACATTGTTTTACCTGAAACTATTTAAGTTTATTTATTTTTTTAATAAAAATGCGACTCACCAACAATACACGGTCGTATTGCAATGTCGACAATTTTATTCACAAACAGTGATAGACGTAGAGGCGCACGCGGAAGCGGCGGCGGCGGCGGAGGCGGCGGCGGCGGCCGAGCGCGAGCGGGCCGAGCGCGAGCGAGCGGACAGGGAGCGGGCCGAGCGCGAGCGCGCCGAGCGGGAGCGCGCGGAGAAGGAGAAGGAGGCCAAGGAGAAGGCGAAGGCGGACCGCTCGCGCCCTAAGACCAGCATGCCTATATCCGGGACGCCCTGGTGAGTGGCCCTTAAAAACTTTAACTTGTGAGTCAGCGGAGCGTGAGTGCGCGGAGAGCAGGCGAAGCTGGGAGATGATATATATTTTTTAAATGTTTGTTTTATCTAGGTAGTATGGCCTAAGTAGCTCCCTCGGGGAAGTACATTACCGCCTCTCTCTATACCCGTCGGGTAAACATGTTCGTCATGTCTGTGTTTCGGTGGGGCGGAGTGGTTACCAGGGAAATTATTTATAAGGCGATCATCTTAGTCCTCATCAATAGCAACAAACCCTTGCACTACCTCAGATAGCATTACTTAGATAGCACTGCTGGTGTAGGTAGGATGTGGGTATCTATGGGCTGCAGTGACCACTTAATATCGGTGCCATGCAGTGGACAACATGCATAGACATCATCGAACTTAGGGCCCAGCGCTTTGCATGCAGGATCACCAACTAGGCTACAGGACCGTTAATAGTAATATTATTAACAATAACATATGATGACGTTTTATTTATCTGCCACAGGTGCGTGGTGTGGACGGGCGACGGGCGCGTGTTCTTCTACAACCCGACCGCGAACTCGTCAGTGTGGGAGCGGCCCGCGCAGCTGGTGGGCCGAGCGGACGTCGACAAGGCCATCTCGCACCCGCCCGACACGCTGCTCGACCAGGTGACGACTCTCACAGACACTATGTCTTCTATAACCCAACTCTTTAGCGTGACAGCGTCCAGGTGAAAGACTGACCCAAACACACCTTATTGCCCAAAGGTCCATATATAGAGCCACATCCATGGAATTTCAAGTATAATACAATTTTTATGACATTGTATTGAACACAGATTTTATTTAAGTGTCAAATAATTTGCCATGCTGTTATGTATGATCTTTAACAGTTGGAAACTATATTGCATTTCAATAATTAATTATTTTAAAAGAGTTCCGCGAGCTATTTTCCTCCCGATTTATTCTCCCGGTCTATATTAGCCAGAAGGGCGCCAAAAGCGGATGTACCATAGTATTTTGAACTGCAAACCTGACCTTCATCAAGATTAATAATAAATTGAGTATTTATTTGTTACACAACTAAGTAATGCCTCTTACATATTGAACAGAAGGAGAAGAAGGAGCCAGTTACTGAGACCAAGGCGAAAGGTGTGAACGGCGAGCTGAAGAGGTGCAATGATTCCGACGACTCTGACATGGAGCCCACCAAGAAGCCCAAGGTGGAAATCAGCGACAGCAGTGAGTTTTCTTCATCTTTTCTGTAGATTAGCAATGCCCATAGCTAACTTCTCTAGAGTTCAATTATTCATACAAATTTCTATTTCCCACTTTACATCCAAGGAAATAAAATTTCTCAATATCTTTATTTCACTTAATTTGGTTTGCTGCCAATGAAAAGGAGGAGCTAAATCATTTCGAAAACTTCGCAACGGAGAAAAGCTTGGCCTGTTGGTTTAATGGTTACCGACGTTTACTAATACGGTCTCCGTTGTGTCGTTGATTCAACTCCCACCTAGAACAAATAATTGCCTAAAGAGTGCGAATATTTATTTAGCGAGCGAGCGCTACGCGACCGGCGAACTATGGTCGTCATCAGTAGTCTAATGCAATAAATATCGTTGCTGCGAGCCACATTGGTGCCATAACCTATAAACCGGAAAGCCGCGTGCGATAGTTGTCCAACAATATTTAAATAGTGACAATCCATTTGCAGAGGACTCGGTGGCGGCGGTGCTCGCGGCGGCGGCGGCCTCCACCACAAGCGCGGGCGGCAGCAGCGCGGTGAGCGCGGCCAGCGCGGCGGCGCGCAAGGCGGCCGCCATCGACGCGGGCGCGGACGCGGCCAAGGAGGCGGAGATCCGCGCGGCGCGCGTGCGGGCCGTCGTGCCCTTCGAGCAGCGCGTGCAGAGCTTCCTGCAGCTGCTGCACGAGAGCGACGTCAGCGCCTTCAGTCCCTGGGAGAAGGAGCTGCACAAGATCGTCTTCGACAGCAGCTACCTGCTCCTCAACACGAAGGAGCGTAAGCAGGTGATGCCCTACATACGACCACTCACATAGTATCACATACACACACCCACCGCCTACCCCTACGACTCGTGATCATTTCCTTCTGCATGACCCATACTTGTGATGTCATCTCCATATAAAACTACACCTGTCTCCACACTACACACCACTGTATATAACGGGACCCCCGGCGGCGGCAGTATAGTAGTAGTGAGCAGTAGTAGTTCCTTTGGCTCGGCGCGAATCCAACAAGCGTTGCGTGATAAGCAGTCAAAGTGTTAACGCTAAAAAGGCATTTATTTTCATATTTTACATGTACGGATTTTGCTCCATTTACAATTTTTTTATATGTTCCGGCTAATCTCGCAGTCCTCGCCCTTAAATAACGGTCTTCTCTAAATACACGTAAAATATTATATTCCCTACTTCCCCATTCCACCTCCATGCATCGTAATATAACATGTTGAATATAACCTTCCTCAAGTAGTTATCAAGTGTTGAAATGTGAATCGTTTGTCGGCAGGTGTTCGACCGCTACGTGCGCGAGCGCGCCGAGGAGGAGCTCAAGGAGAAGAACAACCGCCTCCAGCAGAAGAAGAACGACTTCCGCGCTCTCATGGAAGAGGCCAAGCTGCATCCCAAGTGAGTATACGTTCCGCTGCTGAAACAACATACAAAACCACCCTGACGGCATCATGTCAAGTACATATCATGACATAAACATCATTCATGGTCTTCACACTTAAATGTCCCAAGTCATTGATAGCCTTTTGTAGGCTGATACTAAGAAAACAGTCATTAAACCTGGTTCGAGATTTTAAGCGTGGTCTTAGTCACGAAGACTCGTTGTTAATGTTACTATCCGCTAAGATAGTAAGCACCTTTGACAACATTGGTCCTTCAACCTTCCAACCTTCTAACAATCGTTCCCCCACTCAGATCATCATTCACCGACTTCTCATCCAAGTACGGGCGCGACGATCGCTTCAAGGGCATAGAGAAGCTGCGCGATCGCAAGACCTACTTCAACGAGTATGTAGCTGAACTGCGGAAGAAGGAGAAGGAGGACAAGGACCGCAAGCGGGACCAGGTGAGACACAAACACAGCACACACACAACACACCGCACGGCACTTGGTTTCACACGCGTTGCTCACTCGCGCAGCGCGATTGTACCGTGGGGGCGACGGCTGTACCGCCGCGCGAAATGGTTATACCACGCACGGACCATGTATCATAGTTTTGTTTGAAAGTATCACCTCTGGGGGCAAGTCTACCACCGAAAAGTGCGATTGTACGACGTCTGAGGTCAATTGTATCGCCAATGGGCTTGATTTTTTCACATTGCTTCGCTCCAGGTCACAGATGCATGTCATCTTTCGCTGTACATCTTATACGCAAGCAACTGGATTTGTCTTATATGCAACACGTTATAATGTCTGTTAGCTTGTTGTCTGCTAAGCAAGCTGTCACACGTTGTGTGTCTTGTATACGTGACCAATAATTAAGGTAAAAAGAGATAAAAGGGTATCCCCCTTCCGGTGAAGCCAAAAGAAGCTCCTTACCAAAAGTCTGACAATTTGGATAAAACGGGAGCTCATGGTGACTCCGATAACCCCCTCTTGGGATCCCCTATTACCGTGGAGGCTGGAGTGATTACACTTAATTTTCTGGGCTTGCATTTATTTGAGTTGTGGCACCTGAAATTATGCCATACTTAGACAGCACGAACGGGTTCACGGTTCGTTTACATGTTTTGATGCGTTTGTGATATGGAGTGTACCTCTAGGGTACTTACCGTCGCCCCCACAACCCACTGTAGAGCATACTCATCGCGTCAAATTCTTTTGGGGAAGTTAGTCACCTGAAACACTATTTGAGGCCACCATCTCAGTCCTCATGAGTAACCAACCCACCTTATGGAGATAGGACTTTTAATATAATTGAGGTTAGACATGTGTTGCCATAGTGGGTAGCAGTAACCACTTAGCATGAAATCCACTGTTTGCTTGGCTAGACATTGTAGTCCAGAAAATAAGGGTTTCACCTCGGAAAGAGAGATAGTCAGCTATAAACTTGTATAAATCTTTATTTTGATACTAGCTGTGCCCGCAACGTTGCTGACGTTAAACATGGTGAATGAAGAATTATTACTTACAAGAAATTATAGCCTAAAGAAAGTATCATAAAAATAATCTAGTAGTTTTTTCGTGAAAGTCGGACGACAGACGGACAAAAATTTACGTTGAAGGTTCCCGTAAAAAAGTGCTCAAAAACCACACCTAAAATCTAAATTGTCATGCATAATAATTAAAATAAGATTTTTATATGTTTTCCAATCATACTAAATGATTCTGTTGGCTTTCAACATTATTATGTCATAATTTATGCTCCGCATATAAAATGTATGAAGTCTATGCGTTGATTAAAAGTTGACTTTTAGTCATGAAGGGTTCATTTGAACTTTTCTACAGCTTTATTATGTGTATAGATCTAAAACTTGTCTCAAAACCTATTTATCTTAGGGTCTCCGCGACTGCAGATGCTTAATTTTTGAAAAAAATGTAGTAGTTAATAAAAATATTAATTGATTAACAATTTTTGTATTTTTGAAAGTTTTAGAGAATTTAATTTACAATAATTGTGTTGTAAACGTCTTTTTTTTACTTTGACTTTAGAAAGTCTGTAGCTTCATACTACGATAAGTAGGTTTAAGGTAAAGTTTAAGAGTGTCAAAATAAAGGTCTTTACACATTTACAGCTGACTATTGACATATACGATATAGGTAAACTTTGGGTCAGGTTTTGAGATAAGAGGTAAATTCATGAAAATTATAAATGGTGCAATATGGTTTGAAAAATTCAAATCAGCTCACTCTATTCACTTCCTGTAGTCAAAACATTTCAAATTAAATTTTTGTTTCATCAGAAATAATGCTAAATATTTCATTTGATATTAGCACCCCTCTGTATACGGAGAAAAATCTGGGGCTCTTGTGACTTAAACAAATATAACACAAACAAAAGACAATTCTATCCAATTCTTTTTGCCATTCATTCTTTACGTTCCCGTGACGCAAAAAATCTTTTTGACATTAAATTAATTTTGTTCCGTATGAAAAGTTACAGTTCTTTTACCTAAGTCCAATAAAGCCAGCAGATACATTTTTATATAAAAGTTTTATTTTTTGTTCGAAGTCCTGAAAATTTTCAGATACTCTATAGGTTATACTCATAAAGTTCAGAACACCAGCTATCTGCCAATGCTCTCATTTGGGACTCTTCCTGTGCGGTAGCAATTCCTTCAGATCGCCTGCAAACTCGTAATTGCTCGTAATTTTACTAATATACAGAACGGTTAAAAACCAGCTGTGTATGGGGCCTTTCAATATTCTAGCGCTCTTTGCGCATTATATATAAAAATATCATATTGGAAACTGGCGAATTTATAAGGAATCTACAATTATGCCCTATCCATACCTAATATAAGGGAGGTGCTTGCCGGAGAGCCTCAATTTGAGGTGACCATCCTAGTCCTCATGAATAGCAACGTACGATTTTAAATATAATTTCTAACATATTTGAGTTTGGCGGTGGATGTCCATGGGTAGCAGTGACCACTTACCATAAGCTGGCCTGTATGCCCGATTGCTATTCATCTGGGACAAAAATAAATTTAAGTTAAAAAAAAAAGATTAATCTGTTATCCCGTCGTTCAAAAATGTATTCATACAAATATAACTGAAAGTCTGTTCACAGAGAGTTGATAACACAATTGAAATCAGCGTTACGACTCCTTTTACATTTATCAATTTACCAAAATATACAAAAATAGTGTAACAGTAACAAACAAACCATTCTCACTCAATAGTTTTTAATAATTCAACAAGAATAGAAACTAGAGCGGCCTGCTTGATAATAAAGTACTATATAAATATATATAATTTACTGTATACAGGTTGGGGTAATGTAGCGATTATTAGCGACTGCTTATAAGTAAGGGTGTTGTTATATCAAATATCTTATCAAATCTAATTGAACAGACTTACATATATTATATACAATTACAGTAGATTACGGTATAATGTCGAATGGGTCACTTTTGTCTTTACTGTGTTGTCTGTTCTAAAACCACTCGGTATGTACACAATAAAAATAGAAATAAAATGCCACTGCGAATGTTATATCTAATTCAAATTGAATTGAAAATACCTTAAAATGATTCGAAAACGTATAAAGACCAAATAAGAATTTATTTTCTTGGTTGCAATGGTCTTTTGAAACTACGAATTACTTAAAAACTAGTATGGTTAATACTAATTTTAATATTATGATGTTTTTTACAGCTTACAATTAAGACATTCTTTGAGATTTACATTTAAAATTTTGGTTTTTCTCTTTATTAGCTTTTTATCTATACTGTAGTCCGTTATTATCATTTCAAAGTTTACCGAGTATTAAACTTAAAGTAAATTTATTTAAAAACTGAAATAACACTACACTACAGATACTAAGCAATGTTTCTATGGTTCCTTGAAATATTAACAAGTACTCGAGAGTCCTGTGGTGTTGATTATCAATTAAGTTGTCACTGCAAATATCACAAAAATTAATCGTTCACCACTTTGTGCCACGCCAAGCAAATAACATAAATTGAAGCATATATGAACTTTCAACATTTGAGGCTTTCTTTTTGAAGTCCTATTGAAGCAAGCGTGTGTCGTGATAGTTCTGCAATTTTAAAAATAATATTAAAAAATTTTTGACAATTTAAAATTACGTTTATATTTAAACCCTTTACAACAATGATCTTAGAAAAAAATGTGACGTGTCGTAACTGAGGTTTAAAGCTAGAACGATTACGCGCACGCGCGCGTTACCCGTTGCTATATAACGAACACCCCACCAATTATATAGTGCATCCAGCTACCTAGGTCCCCCGAGAGCGGAGAGACGCGGCCGGCGGCGGGAGGCGGACTGCGGATGCGGCGGCGGGTGGCCCCTGGATGATTCGCAACGGAAGATAATCGTTAGGTCGTTAGATGTCGTGTAACGGAAAATCCGTTAAGTGTCTTTGGGGTGACAAATAACGTTACGTTTCGTGTCTGTGAAAACATCTTGAGTTTCATAGGTAATTACTGAGATTTTTTAAGTTCTTAATTTGTTTTTCTTCTGTATCTTAAGTTTTTAAAATCGCATTGATAATTATCTAAAAATTGGAATCCTGATCAACATTTTCGTGTGTAAAAGACTGCCTATGTGTTTTTTTTTTGTATATCGTATTCATTAAATTTAAAAAATTAAAATCAGTATTTTCGGGTGGACGAACGAAAAAGTAAAGAAATTTTGTTTGAATTCGTGTTGCTAAAAGTTTGGATTATAAATATTTGAAACATATTTTATTTGAAAATCATCCAGTGGTCACCCCGGTTCGAGATGAACAATAAGGTTAGAAATTAATTTAAGACAATATAAATACGATTACCTCCTAAGATCTCGTGGTGAGTCCATTTTATTATATAAAGTTAAATAATTCCCCCTTTTAGAAAATATATTAATAGTCCAGTATAAAATGAAAATGGATAAATTAAAACCAATTTTTGCATGATTTTTTAAAGATATAAATCAAATTTAGCTTTGTGAATACGAGAATAAGTTATCTTAAGAAAAAGGTGATGGGTCTGAATAAACAACGAAAAATATTTTTTTGATTTTTTTAAAAGATTTCTTTTGCAAAATTTAATAAGTAGGAAGTGGTAATTTTCATTTTTCACAATAAGTTATTAAGTATTTCGTACATACTTTTGATTCAAATAATTTCATTTTACCACTAAATAACAATAATATTTGAAGTAAATTCTAACGAAATTATTTTTAATAATTTAACTTAAGTAAATTTCAGTAAAATTTATTTGAACGTAAAGTTTTGAACAAAAATTATAGTAAAATCAGTCCTATATTTATTATTCCTAATAATGATGATTTTTTTTTCAGGTATATTATATATTTTTTTATATCTACAAAGATTTTTAATTAAGTGAAGTTATATCTGAATTAATATCGGAACGTAGTATTTTCAGTAAAAATGCAGTAGCATTTTAGTTTTAATTTTTTCACTTTATTAAATTTTTTCTTCATAAAATTCATTTTTTATTTTTAAGTTTAAAAAAATCTTTGTGGATTAAATATTCAGATTATATTAGTCATTGCATTTGAAAATTATATTAAAGTAAGAAATACAAGAAGAAAGTTACCTAATTTATATTCTTTGAAAACATAGTAAATTAAGATTTTGTCATTATAACCGTAGAGTCCAAAGCATATAAGATAATTTAATATAATGTAAAAGTAAAAAGTAGTAAAGGAATATAACAAGAGATATATTTTGTAAACCAATGAAACAAGTTCAAAGTTAAAATTTTTAACCGAAAATTGAACTCATGGGTGAAAAAATGTAGCTAATGACATCTTACTCCGTATTTATCCACAATTGAACCCCATACAGGGGATGATTTATAAATGTATCGTATTTCATAGAGCCATTAATTGATCGTTTCAAAGTGATCTATTGTATCCTCGTTTGGGGTATCTTGTTAGGCTATGTCTTAAATTTCGGTCAACATCACTTTTGGATGCACTTCATTTGCATCGACGTAGATTTAATTGATAATCAACACAGTTGTTGCTTATTATTACATTCCTTAATCCAGTACTATCTTGAAATATCTTCTCTTATTTGAGGTTGGACCACCTTGTAATCACTGCTGCCTTAAACGAAATCATAATGCTGTATGACATAGTCCTGCTACTTAATGGACTAAAGTGATCGGCTCTAAGTACTATAGTGCTCTAATAGAAACATGTGTTCATGGACGTAGAGGATATTTTCTTAGCCACATGAAATTACACCTATGGCGTGTGGAGAATGTCGGCCATGTTACTTACTTAGTAGTGTAGTGACCATAGCATCCTGGGTTTGACTCCTAGTCCGCACATATTCATGTATGTGTTGTCTATTTGTGTTCATTATATCTCTCACTTATGTCTAATATTTTGGTTAGATTCGGTGATAAACAATTTGAGGCGACCATCTTTTTACTCTTAGGTAGCTACGGACGCACTCACCTTGGACAGTTCCTATTTGAAGTCCTAGATTGTTCATGAGTTGCAGTGACCACTGAACATTAGAATGCAGGTCGAATGCCCGTCTGGTATTAAATGTTATTATATGAAACATTTAAAGTTAGTCTCGGACAGTAATCTTGTTTTATCATATAAAAGTACCAAGTATAGACTTGATAATATCATATTCATTGTGAACACTCACCCATTAGGTCGGTTTTCGGTCTTGAGTTATTTCTTTAGTTCAGATACAAGGAGGTTTATTTTTTAATCAGACGGAGGTAAAGGTGTCATATTTATCGAAACAACTTGTACGGCACAATATAAGGCAAGATCCTTAATTTGATTTCCAGCGTAGCTTAAATTATATTTAGTTTAAAGTGTTTATTTTTTCATTGCATACTTCGCAAAATTTATTTTTACTACCGACGCAAAGAGAGGGATTCATAAATTTGGCGTCGATATTTGTGTGTATGTGTGTCTGTCCGTCTGTAGCTCTCAAACGAACGGACCGATTTCGATGGATTTTTGCTCGTTCGAAAACCAATTTCCTTGCGATGGTTCTTCATTACATTTGGTAATATCGATCCAGCAGTTTGTTGCGTAGGGCATTCTTTTTTTCACTTTTAAATGTATGCTTACACAGTGCCGTTTAAAAATAAACTATTATTTTCTGTCGAACCAAATTATACACGTTGTGTTTTCCATGAAGTAGTGTTAGCAACGACACCATGACAAGCAATTTCAATTCTCTTTTCACTTGTTTCTTTTAAGTTGGATCAAATTTCAGACAACAAAACACGTTTTGTAATTCATACTAAAGTTATAAGTAGTAACTCCATATTAATGTTATAAAAATAACCAGTCTGCCTACTCTATACTGTTTTTATTTAAGCACTTAAAAATGTCTATTTTTCACGTTTTTTCTTCGTTCACGATAAAACGTTTATAGCTTACATATACAACATTACATATACAACAGTTTCGGTTCTGTAATAATGTAAATTTCGGCTTGTAAGTTTTTCCTACAGTCTGTGGTACACCTTTGTAGTTATAATAGGGATTCCTCATTCATTTGAGAATAAAATGTAGCCTCTACGTTGCTCAGTGACAATGTAGAATATGACAATTTAAATTTTTTATTCTAATAAAACACTTTACCTCCGTCTGCGTGTATCACTAATCAATATTCTCTTCCAGGGACTAATAAATTTCTTCCCCTGCAGCCTCTAATCTAAATCTTTTGTTTCAGCCTATAATTTTATTATCTGCCGGCGAATAGCTATTTTTTGTGGGGACCGCAGTGACACTATGGTGATTTGAGAGTGATGTCTACAAATAGTTGAAAATCTTTTTTTTTTTCATAATAAATCGTATAGCAAAGTGGAAATACTTCAGTGCGCGTAGGTGTTCATTTTTATTATAGTTGGCACTTTTTCTCGAGTATTCTGGGTAAATGTCGTATTTTCGTGAACCAATAATGTTGTGCCATCCTCAACCCACCACAGCGTCACCCCCCAGCCCGTGCGCGCCAAGCATTGCCCTCCCCACTAAACCCCCTCTATCTCCTTCTAGGTGAAGAATGAGTTCATAGCGTTGCTCAAGGAGAAGTCGGTAGACCGCCACGCTCGGTGGGCGGACGCCAAGAAGAAAGTGGACGGAGACGCTCGGTACAAGGCGGTGGAGAGCAGCACCCTCCGAGAGGACTACTTCAGGGAGTACTGCAAGCTGGTGAAGGAGGAGAGAAAGAAAGACAAGGACAGTAAGGAGAAGGGTGAGTGACATCATAGCGATCATTACATTGTAATTTAATAATACACTATATTTGTACACAATTTAAATAAATTAAAACGTTAATTTGTTTATAAGGTAACTTTTAAATTGCTAAAATTTCTATAATCGTATTAAAAATTAGAACCTTGATCACCATGGCGACAAGTCATAAATATTATTGCCCTATTCTATTACAAGCGTTCATTTAAGTCGCAATGTATGTGCAATCGCAATGTATATATGCTACTATGTATTGTTCGGTATGCGACAATGTATGTATGTATTGCTTGGGTGAAATAAATTTTAAAACAAATATTGTAAAACAAAAAAAAGAAACGTGTAATTTAATTTTTTTTATATATATAAGGCTTTGCACTCATAGCCACACACTAGATTCCCTGTGTTGGGTATGTGGGTTCCATGGACAACACACAACCACAAACAAAATTTCGGCTCAATAGATTGAAGCTGTTTCAAAATTGAGTTTCAGAATTCCAACAATAAAAATACACATACACACACACACACAAGCGCGCACACACACACACACACACACACACACACACACACACACACACACACACACCCGAATGCACGCACGCACATTGCAACGTATGGTTTGAGTGGTGGAGAGATGTATGTGCAGCTTGCTAGAAAAGTTTAAAAAAATACTTATTGACATTGTTTTGAAACATCTAACAATATCTCTTATGTCGTTCCAGAACGAGATCGATCGACTAGTAAAAAGGAAAAGAAGGAGAAGGAAAAGGACAAGGACAAGGAGAAAGACAAGGAGAGGGACAAGGAAAAAGAAAAGGAAGGCAAGAAAGAAAAGAAGAAGGGGGAGGTGAGTATTTTGTGTTTTACCCGCTAGGCAGTCATGTAGCCCTGGTACCTTCGATGGCTCATTGTTATAGATACCGCCACCCCCGTAAAAATCACCTATGTGTGCAAGTTTCGGTGAAGATGAGTTATATATGCGACTCGCTTGAAAGATATGTAACCTTTGGTAGCTGATGGGCCCTTATAGATAGGCCAGAAACCTGCTGTCCTCGTAATACATAAAAGTGTTTAGGTTTGAGTGGTGGAGAGATGTATGTGCAGCTTGCTAGAAATTATATAAACTATTAACCGGGGGACGGCATTTTAGGTAGTAGTAGGTAAACCACAACATAGCTGTTCTAGTTCATTTTTGTTCTAGTTCTAGTTCATATAATATGGTCCTACCTTAAAGGTTTTCATTTTATGGTGTAGAAATTAATATTTCTTTTATTGAAAATATTGTATAAAAACCATGACATTCGCTTTTCTTTCAGAAAATGTTTAATTCACTGGGCTACTGACTGTCATACTAACACTCTTCAAAAATATGGCATATATTTTTTTTAATTTACGAAAAATTTACATTACTATTGCATTGAATTGTATGTATTTTTGTTTTAATTTTTCGATCGGCAACTCTTCGGCCGATGTCGGTTCTTTAAGCGAACCTGCGCGGGACACAAGAGTACTTTGTTTAAAAAATATTTTTTCAATTACTTTCACGGTAGGTACACCTGGCTTGAGTTGTTTTAAAATTTGAGGTATTTGAGGTGTCCCTCAATGGTCACGCCCGTTATGGTATATATTGTTACTTCTAGGTTCTCGAATTAAGGAAAGGGCTCGTGAGGTGCCAGTAATACATAGAACGGCAATGATAATTTATTTGTTCCGAATTCACCGTAAGAGGTGTCCTAGATGTCCACGCAGCCGTTCTATTTTTTACGTTTTTCTATGCAGTGATATGGGTGCGTTCATGTACTTAGGTGTAATGCAATTCTTGAAGATTTTCGACCCCCTTGCCCTTAACGTGCTGTAACGTTATGTACACCCCCTCCCTTACCCTACCAACGTTTCGTCACAACCAATAGGTTTTTTGTTTTTAACTACTGCAATGTGTGTCTGCTGTATAAACGTCTTTAAACACTAACTAATACTGACGGCGAAAACAAAATAAAAATGACGTACAATATATTCGAGGGATTCCCCGAAATATAGTGGGTTACAAGATTTACTTAAGTTACTTAATTAAGTTACAGAGAGATTTTAATTTCCTATTTTTTTATTTAAAAAAACACGTAACATGTTTGAATCCCCTTTTCCGGCCCTGCAACAATTCACAAGACGGGGGGTCTGTTTTCCCTATTCCTCCAAATTGTTTTACGTAATACTTGAACGCGTATGTAGTAATAGATTTGGGGCGAATATTAGTATTAATAGTATAGTATTTTAACCAATTGGAGCTCAACCAGAGAGGTACTTACCGCCGGTGTTATAATCTGCCGTGCTACACGCGTGTTCCTTATCAGTAGTTATTTATACTTTGGGCACGGGTCTCTTCAGTAATTAGGGGGAAGACGAGCTGACACGTACTCCAACACGCTGCTTCTGCTTCAATGCGGGTTTGCGGAGACACAGCCTCGCGGGAAACCCTCGTTGTATTCAACCGCCAATAGAATCGACGAGGTTTAACAACTGCTGTCAGTTGATTACGATCGGTACTGAAGGCTTAACGTACCTTCAGACACGGAATTCACAACTAGCGCTCGCTAGTGGTGAATTACATACGCGCTGACGTCCTTCGGTGGGCACGTTAAGCAAACATCGATAAGATTTTTAATCCAACTGAATTTCTCACAGAACTTCTACTATTTTAAGTTCGAAATGGGCTGTAGTGACCAATTAACAATGGTTAACTGTCGTTGCCTTTTATCGTCGATCAAAACATTTGCAAAACCTTATCTATACTTATAATAAATCTGTAGAGAGGTCAATTCTGTACATTAAATATATTTCCAAAATCGATACTGATGCAAAAATGCAATCAGAAAAATTTTTGTCTGTCTGTCTGTCTTTATAACCGATATAGAAACAAAAACTATTCGACGGATTTTAACGAAACTTGGTACAATTATTCTTCATACTTCTGAGCAGGTCATAGTATACTTTTCATCACTCTAGAATCAATAGTAGCAGAGCAGTGGAGGGAAATGTTGGGAAACCGGGAAAGTTACTCCATTTTTTAAGCTTCCGTTAAATGTGCAATCTTTATGGTTAAACCTACACAGAAATCATGTATGACGGAAATGTTCTCCTTAAAATTATATAAAAAATGCATATGTCTATCTTTTATGGTTGACTCACAATGTGTCACAACTAGCGAGTAACAGTTAGTGTTTATTTCATTCCAATTGAACCATAAACACGAAAGATGCGCGTTACTGAAACCACGTGAACGAAGTCGCAGGCATCCACTAGTAATAAATAAAGTATCTACTATGGAATAATGAAAGCCCACCCGGCTTATAATTTTAATTTGAACACTTTCTTCACAACCTTTGCATGGGTAAATTAGCTGTTAGCATATATTTAAGATTTTGAGCTAGTAAATCCGTATTTTCAATTCAAAATTAATAATGTCGTGATTAATTAGTTTCTGAAACAACTGACCTGTGAGAACCGAACCACTAATGACAATTTAGCATATCAAAGGCCTTGTGGTTGCATCTTACGACAACGTTTGGTTTAATCTTCAATTACATAGTTAATTAAGTTACTGTTGTGCCCTTCATATTTGGTAGAAGCCTTCCATAGATAAAGGAATAAATAGAAGTTTCCAACACTACTGTACTCATTCCGTGTCTTAAATGTCATGGTAACTCTACTTACGAGGATAGGCACTAAACTTTGTTAGGATTTACCAATCTTAGAAGTCTCGTCAGATATCGACCGTTGCTAATTTGGTCTAAGCGACACTTTTTGTGACAACTAAACTGGTTTCCTGCAACATTCCAAAAAAGTGGCTGAGATCATTTAACCTTTCAACGGTCGGTATGTATGTAAGTTGCACTAATACCTATATTTAACATAAGTCAATTCGTTTACTATCGAAGAATTATTTTGCAAAAAATCATTTGGAGAAATCCAAATATGCCGATGCGATATACGAGTATATAACTACTGACAAGATGAGCCCAGTGGCTACTCTCAACTCAACTTGAATCGAAGTTATCTCTCAAGACTATACTCGAGGAAGTTTGATTTTCTATTGAAAGTTTAATAACACTATCTCTGAAATTGGAAAAATGATAAAGATGACTTGAAAGAATCTCTCTCTCTCTCTCAAAA
>DWOC01000002.1:0-22588 GCA_018250775.1 Helias cama
TGGAACAGTCTCCCGGCTGATGTATTTTCGCAGGACTATGACATGGGGTTCTTCAAAAGAGGCGTAAAAAGAGCACTTCTTCCAATCCGGCGACGCACTGGTGTTGCTTGTGTCATTAGGCGACGGTTACCACTTACCATCAGGTGGCCCGTCTGTTTGCTTGGTTTATTTTATTAAAAAAAAGATGTATGAATGGATGAATATCCAATGGATGACGATATAAGTTAATTTATAAATAGAGCTCACTATGAAAATCCCGTGTCGTCACTTCGTCGTGAGTACAAGCATGCATTGCTATCAGTGCAGCACTGAACTAGCTGACTAAAGTGCCTACGCACTTTTATACAAAACTATTTTTGTGCCATGCTAGATAGGCTAGGTTAAAATAAGGAAATAATTATTGCCATAGATATAGAATACAAAACCACAAGACATTTAAGGTGCGCAATATATACAGTAGCAATGAGAGGTGGCTTAGCCGTTGCTGTCACAAGATCTTGGTCATGTTTTAGCCGACCCCGCTCCCCAAAGACATTATGCAGAAGATAAACCTGTGCCCGCAGGCCTAAATTAATACAATAAAAACTAAATTTTGCAATGTACAAAGGGAAAGGCAAATTACAACAGATTACTTCAAATGAAAAAGCAGCATATCTATAATAGTTCTATTAATATCCTTTTTCTATGGCGTTACCGTCCATAGCTGGAGTCGCAGTGACGCCAAGACAGTGCATTAATACAGGTACCAATTTATAATTTAGCATCCAAATTTCTCCTTCCGGCTCCCAAGTAATACTAGGAATAGTGAACATTCTTTTATTAGGTATGAATGCTAAGAATGCCCGGAAAGATGATCTGAATCCAAGACGAGTTGTTATTAAATTCCCGGGCCAGCACTGCGACTGTATTGCAAAATTCCTTTAAATAATTTCCAGCAAGATCCAATCGCATTGCACTGAGGGAATTTGTTTCGATGCAGCTTGTAATTTTCTTCTGGTACTTCTATTTTTTTATTTTAAAGCAGTAGCAAGGGGCATGTAGCCCACCTAATGTTAAGTGGCCACTGCAACCCAAGGACACCCAAGACTAATCTCCAGAAGAATAGCATTGTTGTGTAAGGGCGTACGGGAGTGCGTTGCTACATGATGACTAAGATAGTAGCATCAAAAAAGTTGCTCCGACAACCATGGTTCCCCATCGAGTAATAAGTCATGAAGAGCATGCTGTTTATCGTTGGTGTAAGAAGGTAATTATAAGGTCTATCAGGGCGCGCTGCACTGGCTCTATCACATATTTCATTAGACGTAAGTTTGGTGTTAAGTATTCATGTAGTATGCTAGGTCTGTAAAAAATGTGAAGCGGGTTAAGAATTTAAGTTTATTCCACGTACATAGTCCGTACTAAGGCGGCGAAGAATACAAACCTTAGCCCCATGGTGGGATATAAGGGTGCCGTAAGAAACTGGCAGAGCCACGCTCGGTGGTAGGGGACTTTCGGGCCCCGACTGGCTAGCTTCCACCCCAGGTCGTAGTCTTACGTGAAGTGCCCTAGGCCTAGACCTAGGACGTGTTTCGTAATCGAGCCTGGAGCCAGTTGTTTACTAGTTTTGAGGCGATCATCTTAGTCCTCACGAGTAGCAACGCACCCTCGTACTACCTCAGATATTATTATTCAGGGTTACTATTCTGTAGGAGGTTAGACGTGGGTTTACCCCCTTAACATCAGGTTACCTGCATGCTCGTTTGCTACTCTTCCACAATGAATAAAAAATACATGGGTAGGTACTAGGATATGCGAATGCTCTATGGGAGTGACTGATGCCGGGTGACTGAGATGGTTCGCATCGCAATCTCATTAATGTGCCACGTGACGATGATACACAATAGTCAATTTTTATGGTGGAATATCAAACCAGCACGTCAAGAAACGCCCCATGAAGCCCATATCAAATAAGTAGATACGTTCAAACACAAAACCTATCTTCCAATACTCCAACTCTCAAGTTAGCTAAGTAAATTTTTCCAATCAAACTCTCGAATGGAATTACTTAGTCACTTGGAGAGGCCTTCGACATAATCGTGTTGGAGCACTTGTTTAAAATGTTCGCTTTATCTCGCAAAGCGGTCCGCGAGCCGCGATTTTCGATTAAACCTTCAAAGGTTTCTGGTACATTTATTCGCCGAAGTTAGTTTTGGAACGAGTTTCCAACTTCGGGAGCCGTTACGATGTGTTCTCGAACTTTGTTCTGGTAGTATTAGATAATGCTGTCGACAAATATATATATTTTCGAGAATATATATTTTCACTTATTAATAATAATAATAATAACATTTATTCGAGAATAAAGTACATACATGAATGCAAATAACGTATGACAACGATGATCCTGCGTTAGTTAAAAACTGTGTTGCAGTGATCAACGCCCTCCAATAATACAAGGTTCCATCGTTTTAAACAGTTTACACTGGTACAAAAGAAAGTAAATAATGAAAGTTCTAAATGAAAATACAAAAGTGCAGTGTGTAGTTGAGTGTGTGAGATGTGTGATTGTTTAGTGTAATGTTGTGTTCAGATGTTAGTGTGTATAATGTTAGTGTGAATAAATGTTCAGTATAAGTGTGGGAATGAGTGGTCTGTGAGATTTTTTAAAGATTTTTAAACAGACTTTACAAGTTCTTCCGTCTCCTCATAAGAAAGCATCAATAACCACTTGAGACATTTCTTTTTACAAATGGCAGATGTTAGCGGATAGAGATCGATAGATTTACTTATTTTGTTATAAAGAATACTACTTATATAAGCATAGTGACGCTTTGCAATGGCAGTGCGACAACGTATTGTTGAGCAAACCTCATGAGTTCGGGTTTTGCGTTTTGAGTGCAATTTTTTTGGGTTGTAGGGTAATTCCGAATGCTTTCGTACAATTGTGTGCAAAATAAATAGTTGACGGACCGTAAGTACATCACAAAGCGAATACAATTCGGAAGTGGGAAAAAGAATAGGTTTTTTTAGCATAACCTTCAGGACTGCCCTTTGTGCTCTTTCTATTCTTAACATACTAGATTTAGGGGCGCCACCCCATGAGGTTATGCAATACGATAAGATAGATTGAGCCAAGGCGTAGTAAACAGTTTTAAGGCATTGAAAGTCAGCTACATTTCTTAAGTTTTTAAAAACAAACATAAGTTTGCGTGTGCGTGAGGAAACACTATCAATATGCTCCTTCCAAGATAGAGACCTGTCTAGTAGCACCCCAAGGTATTTTATATGCGATGTACGCTCAAGAGTTGTGCATGTACATGCAGGATCCAAATTGCTGCATCCATGGGCGCGTATTGTAAAGGCTTCTGGGGCTTGTAGAGATGCGTTCGGAGCAAACGTTATGAACTTAGTTTTTTCAATATTAAGTGTAAGCAGATTCCAATTCAACCATCGCTGAACCACTTTAAATGCGTATTCAGAATGTTTACAAACGTCATCCCAGTTCCTACCATTTATAATGAGGGCCGTGTCATCGGCATAACTGACAATATTACAATTTGGGAGGCGTAGTGCGCATAAATCATTTATATAAACAAGAAAAAGGGTGGGTCCGAGGACGCTACCCTGTGGGACTCCAAATATTACAGATTCTGATGTGCTAGTGATATTGTCAATAACTACTGATTGCGTACGATCTGAAAGGTAATTTTTAAAAACTTCCAAAGCAGTTCCTCTTATGCCGATCCGTTCAAGCTTATACAAAAGCCTGGGGACAGAAACAGAATCAAAAGCTTTAGTAAGATCAAGGAAAATACCTGCTGTTTTGAGTGACTTATCAAAGTTTTGAACAATATTGTCTGTTAAAGTAAGTACCGCGTCCTCGGTGGATTTGCCCGCCCTAAAACCAAACTGATTGGGAGAGAGAATATCAATATCATTTAAATAGTTTACTAGCCTTTTATTCAAAATCTTCTCAAAAATTTTTGAAAGGATAGAGAGCACTGATATCGGCCTGTAGTTGGTGGCACGGCCTCTATCCCCATTCTTAAATATCGGATGAACTAAAGCTTTCTTAAAAGCTTTTGGAAATATGCCCTGGGCGATACAAAGATTAAATAGATGGGTAAGAACAGGGACCAAGATATGAGAGGCTGCTTTAACTACAGTGGTGGGTATGCAATCCCAACCGACGGCGCATTTGTCTTTTAGATTAAGAATAATTAGTTCTACTTCCTTGTGATCGGTATTGAGTAACGACATTGACTTTAATCGGGATGGAATAGGAGGAAAGATCTCGTTTATATCATCTAAAGATGGCTGATCTATTTTTTCTGCAAGATTTTTTCCAATATTTGCGAAAAAGTTGTTCACTCTATCCACTGAAGCTGAAGGTGTGTCACAGAGTTTAAGTAAGTCGGTAGAACAGGATTTCTGAGATTTAATGTTAGCTATATTTTTAATAATTCTCCATGTTTTAGCTGGATTCTTTCTGGCCCTCTGAAGCTCGTTACGCTCAAATTGACGTTTTAGTTTTTTTAATAAGTTGTTACAAAAATTACGGTATCTGGTAAATGTCATTTTCAAACTGAGATCATCTGGGTGTTTTTTGTGTTTACGATATAAATTATCTCTATGACGCATGCATCTCAGGAGGCCTGGAGTTATCCAGGGTTTTATGATCCGTTTTTTGCTTGGAACCCAAACAGTTTGAGTGTGGGTACTAATAGCCTTGGAAAGTAGTGTAACAAGGGTGTTGGAAGCCCACTCTGCATCTGAAGAGGTTAAAATAGAAGAAAAGTCGGAATGTTCTAAATATGCTACAATATCCGCTGTATTGTATCGAATAATCATACGGCTGCTCGATTGTGACCTAACTTTAAGGTCGGTCACAAGTAGAATAGGGGTATGGTCTGTAATATCAGCGTCTAGGACTAATGTCGTAGAATTATTACAAGATTTCAAGACTATGTGATCCAAGCAATTGTTCAGCCGGGTTGGGAGCAGATGGGCAGGTAGTAAGCCGTGTGACGCAAGAAGATCAAGGTAGGTATCTGCATTTAAATCAATACCGCCTGGTATTATATTAATATTCAGATCTCCCGCCATGATAATGTTTTTGTAGGTGCTGACTTTATTCAAAGTGACATCAAGACTCTTAAAAAAAGGATTCAGGTTTTTATAAGATGGAGATCTGTATATGGCCAATATTACTACATCACTAGGGAATTTCAAGACCAGGCTATTCGCTTCAACGATATCTGTGTTATCTAATGAGCAATTGAGTTCAGTTTTTATGTAGGCCACAACACCTTCATTTTGATTTGAAAAACTAGAAGCGAACGAGACAAAACCGTCTAGTGAAGGTAAGGTTGGAGACTTACTTAGCCAGCACTCCGATAACAGAATAACATCAAGCTGAAACTTTATTCTGTGTAGTAGAACCAACAGCCCTTCAAAATTGCAATTTATGCTTCGAATATTTAAATGAAGAATCCTGAATTGCATGTTTTCACTTTTTATATAATTTCCTAATTCTTCTGGTGAGCATAAATATGAACTGGATACTGTAAATTGCTCTATTTCATTGTTTAGTGACAAGACATTATCCATAATCTACGTGAAAAATGAAAGTAAGAACGTAAACAAGGGGTGTATAAATAAAGCTTGGATATGATGCATTTTTTTGGGAAGCACAACAGCGTTTATAAAAGCTAAACCAGCCAAAAATATCAGTTATTAGGTTTGAGAAATCCATGAACTTATAATGTCTGTATGTGTTGTTTGTATGTGTATATGTATGTGTTGTATGTGTATGTGTGAGATTTTTTAACATTATTAACAAAATACACTTTAATAGCAGCAAGCAGTGAGTAAGTTTACAAAATAACTTATAGAAAATATGACTAAAGAGCCATTGGTTAATAAGCATGCAAGATAGTCACGTCTGTTTTTTGAGTATATCCAGATCCAATTCAGAGTTTATACGGACCAATGTTTCACCTTCCTTTTTCTTAAGCAGAATTTTTCCATGCGACAGCCAGCAATATCTATATCCATTTGTTTTCGCAAAGTCTCTGGTTAAGAAATAGATGCGTTTCATTCTAGGGGTAAGATTTTCGGAAATGAAAACTGGCCTAGGAGGTCCGCTAATTTTTAAGTGTTCGGTGGATAGTCTATTGGAGCCATTGTTATATTTATTAAATTTACGTAATGAAGTAATTATTTTTTCTTTTAATATATTACTACAGAGGTCAACAATAATGGTCTTGTTGTCCTCTTTTGCTGTTTTTATCCGGTAGATGTCTTTAATTTGGTATGGTTGTATCTCAATTTGAAGGGCACGCCCCACATTGGTGACAACGCCAAGTAGGTCGTTTTTGTTTTCCGACTTTTGAGCGGGGATATTTCTAATCTCTAGGCAGGACGATCTGGCACTACGCTCAAATTTTTCCAGTCGATCCTCCAACGATTTGATGTATTTGGCATCATCGCAACGATCCGATTCCAACTTAGCAAATTTATCTAAAAGGCTCTCATATTTTTGTGTCATAAACTCCACTGAGGATCGGATTTCTTCAACTGCAGTATGCAATTTATCAATCTTTTTTTCTTGATGGCTTTTTAAATCCTCGAACATGTCTTTTAATTCTTGCATAAAGCAACTTATTCTGTCATCAGCACCAGTTTCAAAACGTTTCCTTTTGCTACGTCGGAGGGATTGCGTCCTGATATCAAAGTCGAGGTGCCGCGGATCTATGCTTTCTGCGCTTATATTTGGCTCGGATGACACGCGATTTAGAACATTCGGAGTAGATGACGCGGGCACCGCAGGCTGGGCATTAGGCGGAGTGCGCTGCATAATAGTAGCGCGTAATAAACAGTCACAATGCCTTAGTATACGTCAATATCAAGCGCAGCGCATGCACTGCGTTCCCTACCGGACAGCTCTTCTTACAATAAGTTGAAAAATACTACCAGGAACTCATAAATTGTTGAGGCGTCGCGCGAAGTGGAAGTGATCGGCGCGTGCACAAGTACTCGTAGTCGTAGTAAGTGGCGCGAGCGCAATTAGCGGTCGACGAAGATGCGCTCTTCGAGCTCGCAGCAACTGTGTCGCGTTGTCCTTATCACTCGGTGCGCGCGATTGAAGTTGATGGAGTGCTACGAAGCTATGAGCTCCTAGTATTTGCACTGATTTATTTTTTATTTAAATGAGATTTAATTGAATTTTAAAGAAAACTGACAATCACTTAGGAGACGACTACTCGCTACCGAGGTCCGGGAGGAAGGGGGGATTGTCCGCATATTATAAAGTACTCAAGTGATAAGACAACACAAATGTTGTCTTACAGTTACAATAATAAATACGCTTTCCAATATTTATTTATTTATTAAAACTTTATTATACCAATACTATAATAGGTACAAAAGGCGGACTTAATGCCATACGAATTATCTACCAGTCAACCTTTGAGCCAAACAGAGAGAAATCAAAGGCGGTTATACCGCATACATACATACATAAAAATAAAAGTTGTGGAACTATAAAGGATGAAAAGGGTTTTAGAATTTAGAATCATAAGGTTTTAAAAATACATAAATACATAAACTAAAAGTAAATAAGAAATATTTAATATATGTATGTACTTTTATATCAATACTATAAATGTAATTACAAAAACAAAATAATTATGGGTGAAGAGGTTAATGAAAGACAGGCTTGACAGCAGGAAGCATACATAAATCTAAATATAAAATACTACATATTATGATAGAGTTTTGAGAAGTGGTCTGTGATTCTTTTTTTAAAATTGTGCCGACTACACACTTTTCTTAGCTCAGCCGGGAGAGCGTTCCAAATTCGAGCTGCGTAAATAGCGAAAGAATTTGAGAGAAAACCAGAGTGGTGAAGTGGAATGGACAAAAGCAAAGAATCTGAGGATCGCAATTGGCGCTCATGGGAGTCACACAGATAAAGGAATTTGCTTTTGAGATAACCAGGAGTTGGTGCTTCGAAGAGAATTGTGTAAAGTGTGTTTAAGGATCTAATTTGTCTTCGCTCACTTATAGGCAGCCAGTTCAGTTGGCGACGATAGGAGGTAATGTGATCAAATTTACGAAGACAATATATGAAGCGTATAGCATAATTCACGAGACGGTCCAGTTTCTTGAGCAGCTCCACACTAATGTCGGAACTGCAAACATCAGCATAGTCAATAATTGGGAAAATTAAGGTATGAATCAATGTAATTTTTAATTGAATCGGAAGGAAGTTCCTGTGTCGATTCAGGATACGCAGCGCCGCCAAAACCGACCGGCTAATCTCACTAACATGAACAGACCAGCTTAAGGTGGAATCAATGTGGAGACCAAGGTTCTTAACACTGGATTGGAATGGGACGGTAGAATTTTCAAACGTGACAGGTGAGACAGAAATAGAATCTAATTTATGTAGTTGACGCGAGCTGCCTATTATAATTGCTTGGCATTTGTTGGGGTTTACTTTTATGCCAAACTTGTGAGACCATTGACTGATGAAATTCAGGTTCAAGTTAATGCTTGATACTGCCTCATTAATATGGGTGATATCAGCTTGAGCATAAATCTGTAGATCGTCTGCGTACAGATGGTAAGAGCAGTCAAGAGAATGAGTCAGAGAGTTTATAAACAAGGAAAAGAGCATTGGAGACAAGATCCCACCCTGAGGCACGCCAGAATCCACACTGTACCAATCAGATGTAGATGTCGAATTTTTACTACAAACCGCTTGCTGGCGGCCACGGAGGTAAGAGTTGAACCATGATAAAACTGTTGGTGATAGCCTTAAATGTTGGAGAATGGCAAGGAGGATATCATGGTCAACCATGTTAAAGGCGTTGGAGAAATCTATAAGTACGAGTACTGTAACCATTTTATCCTCCATGCCATCACGAACATCTTCAACTACTTTAAGGAGAGCTGTAGTTGTGCTATGTCCGGGCCGAAAGCCCGATTGAAAGGGAGAAACGAGACCGTTGTTAAAAATAAATGAAGAAAGTTGTTTGTGAACTGCAGCTTCGAGAATCTTAGACAGAAAGGGGAGAATAGAAATTGGTCTGAATTGGTTTAAAGCACAGGGAGTCAGTACCTTAGGAAGGGGGATTATGAGCGCTTTTCGCCAACAAGTAGGAAAAGTCCCTGTAGCAAGTGAAACATTAATGATGTGGGTAATTGTAGGTGTGATACAATTCAGAATAGGAACAATCATGGTTCTACTCACATCATCGCAGCCAACAGCTTTTGATTGAATAGAAGACACAATTTTTAAAATTTCATTTACAGTTACTGGAGAGAAGGAAAACGTATCAACGATAGGTTGAGATCTGGAAAATATTTCTGAAATAGTTGAAGATTTAATAGAGGGATCTAGAAAGGAGGAAGAGGAAAAATGAGCGTTTAACTCATTGAGAGAAAAACCAGTGATATCTTGTTTAGGTCGACTTTTACCTATACCTACATTATGAAGGAATTTCCATACTTGAGCCGATGAGGAGTCACGTACATTCTCAAAGAAGAATTTACGCTTAGCCGCTCTTACCATCTGATTGCAGCGATTACGTGCAGTCTTGTATAGACACCAATGTTCTTCACACCTGTCACGCTTGAATCTTCTGAAAGCCCTATCACGCCTGGCCATGGCCATTCGGACACCTCGGGTGATCCATGGCGCAGGAGGCCGTTTCAGCTTTATTTGTTTTAAAGGGGCATGTACATCATACAGTTTCAAAATTAATTCATTTAAAGCAGAAACTTTGTCGTCCACTGTAGATGCAGTATTCACCCGAGTCCAATCAATTCTCTCCGCGTCCAAAGTAAGAGCCTCCGCATCGATTTTCGCGAAACTGCGCATCCAGACAACTTCAGGCTTATATTTTGGTGGCCGTAACTTGTACGATAAATAAATTAAATCGTGCCGAGAGAAACCAGGTGCTACTAATTGACCATGCTTGATGACATTAGAAGGAGAGGATGTTATTATGAGATCAAGTAGGCTATCTGGGATATCGATGTTGTGGTGAGTGGGCGAAGAAGAAAGAATAGTTAAGTTCACAGACGACAACATAGTATTTAGTTTCTTGCTACGTGAAGATACAGTAAGTAAGTCTGTGTTGAAGTCACCCATTATAATGTGGTGTTCATAGTCCGAACATAGTGGTTCCAAGACTTGCTCAAGGCTGGAGAAATAATCAGTAGCAGGAGGGCAATAAACAACACCTAGAACGGCTTTGGCTCGACCAACCCGGACTTCCAAAAAAAGATGTTCGCTTGAGGCAGAGTATATGGAAGGAGAAGACGTTATTATGGAGTACGGAATATCGCTGCGGAGGTATATGGCAACTCCTCCCCCACCCTTCCCTACACGGTCATTTCTGACCAGTTTGTAATTAGGAAGAGAGTACAGAAATGAATCCAGACCAGGCTTTAGCCAGCTCTCAGATATAAGGACAGCATGGATATAGGAAGAGGTAGAAAAGGTGTCAAGGAGTTCTGCGTAATGGGATGGTATACTCTGAGCATTGAGGTGACATACATTAAAGGATAAACGGGATGGGTCAAACGAACAGTCCAACAGGTTACGAAGAGTCACAGGCTCCCCAAAACAACCATCACTTAAATCGGATGACTGGGATGAGCTTCGTGCTGAGTGAAATGAATCGTCATCAGACATAATCCAGAATAAGTGGAAAAAAAAACTATAAAATCTCCAAAATAAAATATCTTAATAAGAATAAAAAAAAGGTAAACGTTAAAAGTAAATATAAAATATATAAAATTTACTATATTGGGACTACAGTTAATATTAAATACATGAAAGGTAATCGAATAATAAAGTTAAGCAGAACAGGTTAGGATGAGAAAATCTGTTCAATTCAATACTCTGCTTGTCCCACCGGTTAACATTAATCATTATAAACAACTTACAGCTAACAATCGCAACTTAATATATAAACTACAAAAATGTATTCTATGTTAAAAGTGAAATAAAATATTATAGAAAGTATTATTTTACCAATATGTAAAAATCATAAAAGTCCTAAATTATTATCCCAATAGCATTACAAGAGAAGAAAAAAAAAAAAGTGTAATATTTTATCTGCGTCTACCAGTAGCGGAGCGCTACGTCAAACATTGACATATGGATTATTGATAATGTCAATTGTCAGCATGATCTATTGACTTTGACTTAGACAGATACTATAAAAGTCACAAAGAAAGATTTGCATATCAATAAAATAGGTCATGAAGAATTATAAATAAATTACCCACTAAAGTTGAGCAAGTGACTGTGAAATAGTTAATAAAAAGTGGGTAAAACATTCGTTGTTTTGTAAACATACAATGTAAAACGATTGGAATATTAAGGTGTAAAGAAAATAGACTGTGCAATACACATCATAACAAGCTGTTCTACAAATCACTTCTTCTTGATTGTACGCTTAGATTTGGCGTGATTGCCAGATTGAGATCCAGAAGTGGGCAATGGCGAGTGGAGTCTGGCTTGTTCTTCAACATCAAGCTGATCTGCTACTTCGGGGATGTTATTTAGATCCTGCTCTGAGTAGATGCGGCATCTCTTACCATCAGGCAGCTTGGCTATTATATTGCCATCCATAGTCCAGCAGTTCTTAATGCCGAGTTTCTTCCTGGCTTGGACAAATAAGGATTGACGATAGCGTGTGAGAAACTCAGAAAGCACAAAGGATGAACCCTTCAAACCAGCCTTCTTCCTCCATACAGTGGCTCGAATGGATAAGTCAGCGAACCGAACCAACACTGGACGGAATTTCCCATCGGTTGCTGAGCCAAGTCTGTGACAAGCCTTGAAGCTATTGCTAGTCAAGTTACATATACCAAACTTTTCACTAAAAAGCTTGGCTATGTATCCAGGGAGATCACAGTCTAGATCTTCGGGAATCCCACTTACTATCAAAAACTTTCTCCGATGTCTCATCTCGGTCATATCAGCAGCCTTTGCTAGGTCAGTAATCTGAAGCCGAAGAAAGTTTAGCAGTGTCCATGTATGGCTCTTGAATGCATTGAAATCATCTTGCAAGCGGTTTAAAGAAGTGCTGCTCTTAGGTTCAGTAGTTTTAAACCTGGACTCGAATTCTGAGAATTTTTTTAAGAAGTTTGCTTCAATGGCATGTTGTGCTTCTAAAATTGTGTTGAAATCAGTCATTATGATTAAAAGTGAGAAAAAAAAAAATATCCTGATAGTTGAAAAGACAGTGAAGTGCCTGTTGTAGTGATGTCAGTTGAACCGGTGGGACTGAGCAGACTGAAGTTATTGTTCACAGAACATGTGGAATGGATATAACACTTGTAAGTCCAAACTTAGCTATATTCTTCAATGTGAAACTGTGATCACTCAAAACTGTGTTTAGTATCGTATTTAATAAAATTAATTATTGAGAGCACAATGTTTACTTTTTTAAATCTACCGCCCAAAAAAAAACATAACATTTTTGATAAACATCAAAGCCAAGATTAGTTATTTATGTCCTTAAAGACGAAAACGTTGAATACGAAAATACTTTGAGAAACTCGCAACCAAAAAAACTCTCGATTGTGAAGGTTGAATTTGTGACACGTAAAAAGTAGGTTTCTGTAGACAAACTAGTGGCATGTTCCTAAGACAAAAAAACTTTCATTTAGTCCCTCTAACAAGTAATGGTTCCGGCTGGATTTTTTTATAAGTTGTCAGCTTTATTTAGTAATTGTTTAACGACCTGCTTAGGCAAAGATATCGGTGCGTTGAGCAGGTCCTGGCTTGGATTCCCGGCGAAGCAGAGATTCAAATGATAAGTAATATCAAAAGTTTGTTTGATCTGGATGAATGTGATATGCTCTGTGAATTTGTGTGCAAACCAAGGTGCGTGGTTGATTTAATATCATTTATGTCTTAATGTTAGGTCATAACACTTCAGAATGCTCTAATGATATGACAAAAGTAAACTAAGCAAAATGTCTTTTAAAAATGAAAATCCTCGCCCAAACATTTTGCAAGTGGCTTAAGGTACGTAAGAGGTTGAAACTCGCTTCGATTCAATGCTTAATTGGCTACAAAGCTGATGGGTTGTTGAGTCTTTAATTCCGCCAAGTACTCAAGTAAAGAAAGGTTGACAAAGCCAGGTAAATACTTTGACAAGAAATGCAATTTTTTGGCATCGAGACTGGGTATGCCACAATAGATACTGACATTTTGCACATGTGTACATATAATTATAGTTTCCATTTTTACATTCATTGGTCTGCAAGTAATAAGGTATACAGAAATTCTATATTATATTCTATATTTCATTATAGAGAAATTTTAGACAATTTTAGAGTTTTATTATAGTTATATTATTCTGTTATATAAAAAGAGTATATTGTGGATGTGTAATGTAAGCTTTAGAAGACTTACTTCCATTTGAGTAGATACTCTGACGTAGAGACCTAGAGTGTCTACTTACAGCCACGGACGGCTCTTTGACTGGAACGAAGTTTCTTGTGGATTGAGTATGTACTATATAATATAAACTGGCTGCTACCCCCTCTTTATTGTTACACTGTTGGGCTCAGATCTATCCCAAAAGAACAAGTTTGAGGAGGCTTTATCCACCACCCTGCTCCACTCCACTATGCTGATTGGTGGCTGGACAGTGATAACGCTTTTTTATTATCTATCTATTACTAGTTCTACCGATGGATAGGAGCGATGGCTTAACTTGCCGCCGGTTTAGGTTCGCAACTAGCGATCATCCATTGAGGTGCGGACCACAGCTGCATTGCTTCATACGATTAAGGTATGGCTGAAGGCTGCGCTGTGTCATAAATCTAATGTTCTATTTAAAAAAAGGTTTCAAATATCGATGTATTACATACCCTTCTTTGTTAGGTACCTACATACAAGGTACTTATCCGATTTCAAATTCCTAAATAAAAAATATTTCTTCAAAATATTCTTTTTCATTATTTTAATCGTAGCCTAGTTGGTGACCCTGCCTGCGAAACGAGAGGTCCTGGGTTCGACTCCCAGCCGGAGCAGACAATTATGTGACAGATAATGTTTGTTACGGGTTATGGGTGTTTGTGATGTCCATGGCACATGGACATATGTGTCGTGGCACAGAGTATCTTAGTGTGGGGCTGTGAGTTATTTATTTAATAATTTTCCATATGGGTGTTTTATTTGTAGATGGAAGTTACGAATATCGATCCTAATTATTAAAAAAAACAAACAAACATAACCCACATCAAATAGTCGTTCACTTCACATCCAGTTCGAGGTCGAATCTGAACGCTAATGCATCTCGGTAACTTTTCTATTAGAACTTATTGTGAGCTTTACGTATGCTTTACAGTTAGTAGCAGTAACATTGTGTGATATATGTTATCTGCTTTAACATCAACTTTAGCCAAGAAAATGAAAAAATACACGTTTATATATTAAAAAAAAATATTTCTAAATTTAAAAACAGCCTATTTTTCTATTCAAGTAATAAACTATGTCTGTAAGAGCTTTCATCCAATTAAGAAGGACGTACAGTTTGTATTTAAAGAAATAATTGAATGACGTAAAAATATAAGTATTTAATTTTCTAACTACAAAATTAATATACTATATCAATACAAGTAACAGTCCATTTAAAACGTACAAAATACACAATAAATAATTACTCAGTTGCAATGTACAAAGCCAGCCCTGTATAGGATTCATCAAAATTCTCATTCTACTTCCAACTTTAGAGCCCTATATAGCTGAGTCCTAGGTTCGATTTCGGGGAAGACATTTAGGTATGTGACACATAACTAGGAGGTTCTAGGTGTTTGTAATGCATATATTATATGTGTTGTTTATCTCACCGTGGCGCGTCAATCCTAATGAAAGGAATGAATGAAATGCGTTTTTTAGTTACATATCTATTACAACTTTGTGCCAGTTTCAGCGTCTTGAGTCAAACATACCTCAATGTTTGTCCATTCGCTAAGTACCGGTTGCAGGTAACGTCTTCATGCTCACATATTGAGGTTCCGCAATAAAACTAAACCCATGTTACACAGACAAAGGAATACACAAATCAAATTGGCCAATTTTGTATACGACCCGTCTTAAGGAATTCGGCAAAGTACGTAAAGGACAGGTATACATAAAGGAATGACGTAAGAAACGCTTTTGTGTTCGTTCCTTTCTAAGCGATGAATAAGATTGGGAGGATTTTGGGAAGCTTATGTACACACAAGTGCATGTTAATGTATGTAAACCGAAAAGTGAACTGTGTATGTATGCAAATCAGGTAAAAAATAGTTAGATGTGTCCTGGTAAAGGTAACCTGAGGTTTTTTTTAGAATTGGAATTACTGAGTTAAAAGAGTGCGCTGTACATTAATAAATAAGTAACGCTTCACACACACAGTTCATATTATTACTTACTAGTATTATTATACTAAGGGTATTATATACCCTTACTAGTAATCAATGTGTGAAAGGTGCCATGGACAACATACATAGACATAACAAACACCCATAACCTGACACAAACATTTATCTGTCACATAAATGTTTGTACAGGACTCGAACCCAGGAAAACCAACCAGATGCAGTTGCGTTCTTTGAAAACGTATAACATGGTAAGCCACCTGCCAGATGGCAGCATAGCTTGACCTCCCATGGATATCCCGACCAGGTTTAACCACTATTATATAATTGATAACAACCGAGACTAACGACTTACCCAGCGATTATCCATCCATGCACTGACCGAACCCGACTGTGCTTTTTCGATCGCTACGGCTATCGGAGTTAAGCAACAGCGTACTTGAGTACGCTCCAGATCTCCCCTTATTAGGCATATAAGGGTCGCAGGCAACCTATAAATATAATATACTACCTAATATATAAACTATAATATCAACGACGTGTTAAAATTGTAAGAATGTTAGAAGATTTCACAGATTGTTAGATTTCACATTAATTAGGTACCTCAATATACATTAACCTAATGTTAATTTTGCGTACTAAATGTTTTGAATAAGTAATGACGATACGTGTATATTTATTCTTTGATACGCCCGTGACAGAAGCTTATTAGCCGGCGGCTCGTGCGTGATACCTATCTGTTCTACTATAATTAGTTATTGGAATTGCCGTTTTTTTAGATTATTTCAGAATTTAAGTTAATGTAAGACCCTTTTTTCTACTTTTGAATCTTTCTCTTTATTAGATCTTATTTTAAGGAACATACAAGGAAAAATCTCCTCCAACATGTACATATTGTTATGTAACATAGCTTATCGATTGTAAGAGACCTACTGGCGTTACGTTGGTACCATGGCAATTAGGCCATGCCTTGGTGTAGGGCGTAACGTGTGTAGACATCCTGGCTCTACTTATGTACAGGTATCACGACCTGTACGAACAGCAGCTGACCATGCACAGCTTCTGCGCCGTAAATAAATAAATATATATTGTGGGACAAATCACACCGTAAACTTGTATTATGTAGTATTATGTAGCCACGGGACCAACAGGCCACTCCCGTAAATATTCCTGAATTATGTAAATAATTAAAAAAAATACAACCCACATCCATTTAAATGGTACGAAATAATTTTAAGAAAAAACTTCAATGTAACTAACTGGTACCTAAGTTTGGAGTCTGTGCCTGATTATACAAAATTTACTTTAAAAAAACATTCGCGCTGACTTTACATAACAAAAAGTTTATGAAAAAATTTATGATTATACTTCTTAAAGTTTACCTACTTTGCATTTATGATTAAATCTAGAATTTCAACTCTACTCCTAAGATAATTTTAAAACAAATTGATTATTCCTAAATCCTTACCTAGATAATGCAAACGAAATAATTATGTCAAACAATATAAGTCTTCGTAAGGGTTGAACCTTTTTAATCTCGCTTTACCAGTCGCCCATAACTAAATAATAGTATGTCTGCCGCTCAATAACACCGTAACCTATTTCAATGCTTACATATAGAAATATTTAAGTGTGGGACCAAATGTTTCACGTCCTTCCGCAATACTATACATATGTAACATATAACAAAATCGTAACGGGCTATGTTTGTACACTTAATATTTAAAAAATCAATAGGCTAGATGCCTAGAAGTCAATTAAGATACTTTTAATAAACTGTCAAAAACGCAGTCTTCTTACATTTTTCATGTTGAACATAAATTATGACGTCATAAAGCCAACTGACTACATTATTATTGGTCGGAAACAATTTAAAAACCATATTTGAATGATTGTAGATTCATTATACACGTAGTAGGTACGTATCTAAATAGCATTGTTATTTCGCATTTATGTCTTAAATGATTTGATTTCGGTTTAGTGAGGAGTTATGTCTTCCTTGTAACATTTAGTCGGTATTTGTTGTACGTGCCCATGAAGACGAATGAACTCGCGGGCATTTTGCGGACACGTTTTTTTTATTTAGCTTAGCATGCAGGCTGATATGAAGTGGTCGACAGACACCCAAGCTCCAATAATAAGCTTGGGTGTCCTCCCATCTGAAGTCACACAACAACGTCTTCAGGAGGAACTATCTGTTTCTCGAAGGATTATAAGTCTGGCGTTAAAGTTCCTCAGAGGTGTTACATTGCTTCTATCGAACCGCCTACAGTATAAAACTTATACGCATATAAGAACCGTAACATTAACGATACCACACTAAAGCCAACTTATGTAATGCTTCGAAAAACACAGTTTCTAAGTTCCGATAATAGAAACTCCGCCGTCATGCTCGTAATATTTTATTGGGAAAATAAATAGGTTTGGGATAAAAGCCTCGAGAAATTGAGATTATCCCGCAGTTAAGCCTTAATCGGTGATGCAGTTTCTATATTCACTAAATTACTGTTCGTTTTTGTTATTTATTGGTTACTGGAATGTACGAGCATTTTCTGTTATATTATTATCTTTGTGCATGTGGATTAAAGTTCACTTCAAGGTAGAACGCTGCTTACTTAATTATGAAAAGTAGTTTTTATAAATATATAGGCGTTTTAAGAGTGACTTAAAGCAACAAATTCATATTTGCTCGGTAGTAGCGGACTTTCGTGGGCCCGATTGGCTGGCTACCACCCCAGGTCGTAGTTTTACGTAGTGTCCTAGTCTAGTTTCGCTACAATAAAAAATACATACTCACTTCAAGACGTGTTGCGTCTTGAGTGCTGTTTATTAATACGAGCCTTGCTCCACAAAAGACCAAAGCTATATTATGGTAAACAAATACAACTTTAAAATTAAAGAAAAGACCATTCCTCTATCAACCCTACAATAAAGAAAAGTGTAAGTTTTTAATGCGTTTGGGGTTTAACAATTCCCCACTGCTTAAAATAAATGGAAACTGACGGTTTAAGTGCTATTTAGCCAGCACTTGCTAGGATCTCTTTTAACGAACCCCTTCGAGCGGGCTGATCCAAGACTAAGCGGGAATAAAGGCACATTTATGAAAAGTTAGTACCTATGGTGTATTATTCTGGGTTATGATTTTTATAAAAAACACGTTTAATTATTTTTGATTTAATGTATTCGTGTTACGTATAAAACTAAAACGTGTTCAAGTAGCTCCAAAAATAATTCGTTTGAATTATTTAACGTATATTTTAAAGTATGAAATGAGAAGATGAAAATATGTAAATACATTTATAGCTACGTCTAAACGACACAGGCAAATTCTAAAAGTAATTCTAATTCAATACTCACAAAAATACCAAAATAGAAACACAAAATGTAAAGACTTACTGTTCCTTTCCATTACTTCTTTTCGTATCATACATGAGGCTAGCGGTGCTTAACTTAGTGGGTAGGAAAATCCAGAGATTAGTGGCTAATACGAGAACGTCTTCGAGAAAATTGAAGTGAAGATAGTGGTAATTGGTGTTAAAGCAGGCGAGCTGGCCACCGACGGTCGGCGGGATAAGTATATCCTGGTATTAGCTTTATGGTATGGTGTTTAGACGTATTGTCAGGATTATGAAGTTAGCGCCGAGCTCAACGAAGCCGCCGTTTTATCAAGCACGACTGCTAAGCGAAACATCTCATATTTTATTACAGTGGTCGCTTAGGATATTTTATCACAATATTTATCTTTTTATATATTAGATAATTTTTAAACGGAATTCGTTTCGTCTTTAAAGTGTCGGATATTTCAAAAAATTTTCGGGTCCAGCGGTTAAAAATTATCAATAATATTTCCTAGATTTGCGAAAATTTTAAAACTCTCATTTTAACTCATTTTAAATATTTACACCGATGTCAAAAGTATACAAATATATTTTCGAAATTATACAAGGGTGCTTGACTTGCCATAAACAAAAAATGTTAAATACGCTCGTCATTGTTTCGGTACTTTATACCTAAGTCTTTCTAATTCACTGCGCCTAATTACCTCCTGTATATTGGAGAGATGGAATCCTTTGATCTCCAATAAGTGTTTTTTCTAAAAATCATATCCTGTACTTATCTACACATCAACAGGAAAAAAAAGCAGCTATTACAGTAATTTTTGTGACGAATAACTTATTTTACTCGACTACATATACGTTTGCTGCATTAAGCAAACTTCCTTTTTAATTTTCGGATACCTTCTTTAATTTGTGTCTTGTTTATAAGTATTCACTTAAAGTGAATAATCTATTGTTATGTTACATGTACATAGACAAATTAAACTGAATGAAACTTTATCGAATCATCCGGCCAGGGCTTGCATGCTACTGCTTCACAGCAAACGAAGAATACCTATGTTTCTGTGTATAATGTGTATTTTGTGTATAGGTAAAACGTGTATCAACAAAATCTTGGCCTTAGCTAATAGGATTAGTTGGCGAATGTTTTTTTCTGTTTGTCTGTTTACCAGTTTCCTTGTTCGCCAGTACATTTCACAATAATACATTTAGCAAGCTACCCGTAACGTTTATTGTTAATTTATCCTAGACAGTCAAAAACAAAAATCAATCAAAGACAAAAATAAAAGAATGCTTAACATAAGGGCTTATAAAAGCCTGTTAAAATACTGACGATACTACTTAGGTGTCTGGCATTAATTAAACGGAGGGTGAATGTCGGTACATTAAATGTATTCCCGTGGCTGGTAAATTAAATATAACGCTTGTTAACTACATGAGCTATAAACTGTTACGTCAATTCAAAAATTGTGACACAATTTCCAAGCACGACATCAGTATACTCAGTGGACTACATAAAAGCTTACCTCATGAATGAATGTCACGATCGTGATCACGATATTTTAATGACATTGAGGGAAATGTTTGTGTTTAAAAACGTATAAACGTATACATTGTTCAAAATAATCATAAGCGGAATAGCGCACTCCTTTTTTTAAAAGTTTTTGTTCGGTTCGTTTATCAAGTAACTAAGGAAATAAATTATAGATTAAACTATAAAGAAACACTTTCAGGTAAATGAGCTTAAAAGTTAGAAATAATTAAATGGCAGAAAAGTTAGCTGTAAAAGAAATTGTGAGGTGGAAAGGACCTTCCATTATTATCTTCTGTCTCCAACGTCCATAGTAAATAGGTACATATAAAATTGCTGATGGACATGAAACATTTGGTCCCACACTTAAATTTCTTCATGTAATGAACAATGGTGTCCATGGGTTGCAGTGACCACTTAAAATCAGCTGGCCTGCAACCCCACCGGCATGAATTTCCAAGTACAACGTCAGTATACACAGTGGACTACATAAAAGCTTACCTCATAAATGAGTGTCACGAGCGCGATCACGATATTTTAACTACATTGAGGGAAATGTTTGTGTTTTAAAACGTGTAAACAGTACAGCGACTTTGTAAATGCCCCGATTTAGTTATTTTGCTACAGTCTATTTTAACTTGACACAGTTGCGTTTTTTATGGTTCATAAAAATAATTAACGGCTAATGGATGTAATGGATAACTACAACGTAAATGTCTTCCAATTTCAGCGACTAACTTACTTTGAAGACGTTTATAGAGAACACCGATGATATTATTATTTAAAAATATGTATATTATAGCTATCTATACATACATGGATTTGTTTGTCTATGGCCACTGGAGACGCCGGTACCGTTGGCGTGAAAAATTCGGCGTCCGTTAGATATATAGCTGTTATTGTGTTAACAGGCACTGCAGCTCCGGAAATCCTATGTTCATCCTGGTATGAAAGACACCACGGGTGCGTTGCCTCTCAAAAGAACTAAGATGGTCGCCTTAAGTAAAGTATTCCTGGTCACGAACATGCTACTTCGTCAGGGATGAAGAGTAAATATGGCTTCCAGTAACATATACCTATACATTAAGTTTCTATACCACACCGAGGACTTTATATGCCATATTGACTCGGTTCTATCTTCCAAGAAATCTATATTGGACAGGACTTCCCGTAAGTAACAAATTAATACTTGGTATTACCCAATTTGTCAACAATTTATTCCAAATCAGATTACATGATTCCAGGCGGCTGACTCCCGTGCTTCCCGCAGGCATGTTCTGTGAAATTAAACTTCAATGAATTATCCGTACGATACCGGTGATAGACTGGAGGCTAAAAATTCGGTCACTTATTCATGGGTTCTAGCTTTAAATGCCAGTGTCACGTAAAAATGATTTCTAAGTTTTGTGCTTCTAAGTAAACCCGGATTACTAGCATCCCTCTAAATAATCACTGTATAACGTAAGATCCTAATTTCGTTTCCCAGCGGAATTTAATGATGAATCTAACTAGGTACATACTAATTTACACAAAAAATGCGCCACAGACGGAACCTCCTCCTTTTTTTAAGTCGGTTAAAAATGGAAATAATCCCGTTTTATATGAGAAATGTCGCGACATTTAATAATAAAACCACTAAAAATCATTATATATCTCATTATAATGTGTTCATTACATATATCCATGAAAATCGTACCAACAATACCCCAATCAAAAAAAATAGCAAAGTCGTCTAACAGCTTTACATACTTAACGACGAATATTTCTTGGGAGATTTTCCTCTAGTTACCGTCCGAAATCCAAGAGCCTTGTCAAATTTCAGCATCGTACGGCCCTTTAATATTGATGATCATATGCTAATAAGTGACCCGCTTTCGGAAATGACTGACCTGACTGAGGAATAAGATCACCATTTTTTTAGGATCTGGACATGTTAGTATTAGACTTTGATCAATGTTTTCTTCTAGTTTCTAACCTAATTTTTTTATTGAATATGAGTAGTAAACGAGCATGCAGGACAAATGAAGTGCACAGACACCCACGTCCAACCTCGTACAGGATACTATCTGAGGTCGCACGAGGTTGCGTTGTTACTTATAAGGACTAAGATCGCCTCAAAACTAGTTAAAACCTGGCTCCAGGCTCGATTACGAAACGCGCCCCTTAGGGCCTATCTAGGCCTAGAGCATTTCACATAAAACTACGGCCCGAGGATGTAGTCAGCCAGTCGTCGCCCACGAAAGTCCCCTACCACCAAGCGTGCCGGGTTCTGCCAGCGTCTTTCGGCACCCCTGGATCCCGCCATGGGGCTAATATTAGTATTCTACGCCGCCTC
>DWOC01000003.1:0-19059 GCA_018250775.1 Helias cama
GGCGATAAACTTAGTCCTCATGAGTAGCAACCTCATGAGTAGTAGCCTCAGTGCGTACGACCTCAGATAGAATTACTATTCTGTAAGAGGTTAGACTTGGGTGTCTATGGGCTGCAATGACCACTTAACATCAGATGGCCTGCAAGCTTGTTTGCTACATCTACAATAAAAAAGGACATCCATACCTCATAGGTAACTGACATTCAATAGGTAACACATATTTATGAAGTTAGAAGGAATATCTCGAAAGGTGTTCTATACAGAATTTTTAAGAATTGTATTATAATATCAAGTTCAAATTAAGCTCAAAGATAAATATAAAATTTCAAAAAATCACACATTGCAGGTCAAGATTTTTTAAGATACATCAAACAGACAAAAACTGTACGTTAAACAAAACGCGACGATATTCACGCCATTCCCTCCGGTCATGGCTAGGTGTCAAAAGCCTTACCTGACCGTTTTACGCCTACACAGGACAAGTTTATACTGGGTCGAATATTTACTATCTCAGGCCCATTCTATTTGTTCGGGAGTTATCCCTTCACACCCATGCATTGAGGTTGCTACTCAAATTATAGTCCAAATATTGTAAAACTATACTTAGGAAACGACACGTACGATTGACCGTATGATTTCGAAGAAGCACGTTTGTTACACATCTTGATCATGTCAAAAGATAAAATATACCTACTCCACGATACAGGTATAAAAAAGTCTTAAATGCATAATTTAATGATTTTATTGCTCAAATCTTGGTCGAGTCTGTTACTATATGAAAATAATTTTTGTTATGCTCATGACTGAAATTAATGTTGTTTTGCCCATACTCGTGTTTGAGCCCATAAAAATTCATGACAAAACCTGTATAAACGGCTGGAGGCGAAACTTTACTTTTTTTGCCAGACGTTCCTCGAAACTGAGGAAATGTTCAAGCAAAAAGCCGACGGAACAGGATTTCGTATCGACGTTGCCAAATCTGGATGCGTTAAGAGATGATAAAGGAGACGCCGCCTCCAAGACTGGCTGAAACTGGCGCTGGAGGAATCACAGCAAGACCATAAAAACGCGTAGGTACTTCTTAAAAGAAAATACGGTCACACTGCCCACCTTTTAAGTGAGAACGTCACACCTACAAGATTCATTTTATATCTTTATTTATCTATTTCAATTCTCTGTAAGTCGACTCGTCATAGTGATCGAGCACAATTGCCCCAAGTCCTTTCATCATGACAGATAAATGACTTGCATAATAAAACTATCTTTATCTTTTACTTTTGGAGCAGGTTATACGTCACAAACATAACTTTAACAACATCCTACAAGGTTCCATAAACCCAATAAATGTCATGTAAGAAAAATTATTAAAGAAAGTAAAATTAAATTTGTAAAAATTTTATACTTTCAATTTATTACTAAAGTTAGGCTGAACACAATAATTATACACATTAAAAATTGTGATCTTAATGTAATTTTGAAATAGACTGCAAATTTTGACTGAAAATAGACTGAAAAAAAGGTGAAATAAAATCACCATAGTACCATTCTTTGTACCTAACCTTTAATTAGTTTTGCAAGCTATCGACATTTTTACCTTGCAATCTGATTCGCTGACAAGCTACACGCGTGTTAATTGAACTCGATTATGCAATTCCAATCGATCTAAATGCAACTGCATTGTTCAGTTGCGATCAAGCGTGTGTGTGTACTGAAGTGCCGAGAACGTCGTATGCATGAGTCAGCGCACATGTGGACGTGGGACGCCAGATGGCACCACTGGGCTGGATTGTCCAGTATCGTTTACCATTTCCGGATTTCCGATTTTGTGTAACAGTTAAATGTTTTACAGTTTATGGTGATTAAGATTTTTGTAAAGCTTTAGCTTCTTTGAGAATGACGCGACTAGCTGAAACTATTTTTTTATTTTTAGTAGTTTTCTTATGACTATCATGTTTAACATAATAAGCCAGATTTTGTAAGATGAACTTACTGAACTTATTGTACAGGCAGATTTTTATGAATAAAAAACCAAAAGCACCAAATATACATTAAATTAGTAACAGGACCGCATCCCAGACAAAACTTTTCTTTAAAATTATTAAAAGCTATTGAAGTTAAGGAAACTTACGTGTGTTAATCATAGCTCATGAAAGCTTGCAAAATAAATAAATAAATATAATCGGTTGGTAACCAGAAATAACCAAAGGATATGAATGGTTTTATCTTCCACTGGGTAAATACTACCTATACCCAGCTAGTGTCAAAATTGGGCTAGTTCTAATCAATAACTTCTCACATAATAATCCATTGACAAACAATTTAAACAGTTAAATTTAATTGTAGAACTTCTTTGAATGCTTCTTAAAAGTTGCGGTCGATTCAATATACTATCCCTTTGCAAAACTACTACATAAGTATCAAAACTACTATGTATCTACATAATATATAGAGAAGATTTGAGTTACTCAATCTGAGAGGGAGTTCAACCGGCTGCACCAGTGTGGGGAACGACAATAGCATTTTATTTATCTTTTATTTATATTTAGTGATTCAATTAGGTTTTTAGGCACATACATTGTTTTATTACTTCTTAATACATATAACTCAAAAGTGACTAACATAGTGATCTATCAACGCACTGCCCAAACCACTGGAAGGATCGAGCTGAGACTTAGCATGCATAAATCTACTATGACGTAGGCATCCCTTAAGAGAGGATGTTGATAAAATCAACCTCCATAGGGATAAAATAAGGGATGATGGAGGATGTAAATGTATGATTATTTCTGAAAGCAAGCGAAGCCGCGGGCAAAAGCTAGTGATGCATAAAACAAAATTATGGTATTTTATGTTCTGTTATTATACTATTCACCATTAATATTCACTAACATTTCATAAATAGGTCCGTGTGTATTCTAAAATAAATCCCTAAATACATCTAATTTAATGTTTTTAATACATCTGAAACAAATATGTGGGAACGGTGTTGACAACAAGTATCGATTTAAGAAGAAAAGTAATGAGGTATACTAACATTAAAATAAGGGTGTAAAAAACAATACTATACCATGACAAATCAAAAGCACGAACAATCTTTTACCGTCTCTATATTTTATAACATCGCCCAGATGCCTTCTCTAAATTCATAATTCTGACACTAAAAATCGACAATACGTTTGATAAATAATATCGCTATCCAATTTATCATGTGGGTGCATCCCTAAGGGCGAGACTGGGCTGGCGCCGGGCTTTTTTACCCCGATCGCAAGCCAACATTTTGTTTAGCTCGTTCGCTTAGTCGAGCGCGACACGTCGAAAGGGAAGGTTGTGTCTCTCATCGTCAAAAAAACCATCGCGAACTTACGAAACATTACAATGACATTTTATTAGTGCTACTTAGAAATAATAAGAAAACTGTGTCTTAAATCGTGCCAAAAATTGTTCTTTGTGTGAGGATTGATAAGTTTGAGTTATTTTTCCGAAGTTTTTTGGATTTGAATGCGCTCCGAAGTTCGGAAAAATGTCAAGCGCGTTTATTCCCACTTCTGGAGATCCGACGCCGGCTGAAGTCAAAGGTGAGATTCTACATAAACTACATTAATTTATTACAAAAAAATAATAGATAACATGGATAAGATGTTCATTGTGCGTTTTGGAACCCAAAACCTCTGTTAATTTAGATTTTTAGGGCCATTAAACTTTAAATAACAAGGCGATGTTAAGATTATATGATTGGGAAATACAAATATGCAGAGCATATTTATTATTATGTGAATGAGAAACAAACAAAATTCGCTTTGTACATATTAGGGTTAGAGTTATACCCAACGTTATGCAAAACTGAGAAAAGGAGCAACAAGGACATAGGTAACAAACATCACGCCGATGTTTTTGATATCTAGATTATCATTTTGTCTTTGATGGCCGGATTTGGACCGGAGATAAATATTATTTAAGTTTACAAAACAACTTAAAATCTTCTAGATTCAATCATTACAATGATGGGTATGCACTAGTGCATTTTACGTGGTACCTATAACAATTCTTATTGAGAACCCCTATTGATGATACTTGCCTACTTTCCGCCGGAATGCAACACCATGTTGCTCCATACCATACCGTACACTATCTATTTGGGGTGTACGGCTTTACCCATAGAAAGGCAGGATTAAATAGAACGGCAAAGTGGGCATAGGAAACTTAAATTGAGTGCAAACGCACGCAAAGTTTAGCATATGTGTTGCTGGTAGAGTACCCATATTTGATCCAGCGACTAAATATCTACGTAGTATGTAAATTCCATTTTCGCCTGTGGTGCTTGTTACGATGAGTTCAAAACAAATATGTTTCATAGCCGTCTTCCTAATTCCTATGGTATTCCCTGTCCTTATTTAGATAAGAGTATCCAAGTATTTCTTCTCTCTCTGCAACCCTCTAATGTACTTACTCCAGGTATTTATTTGTAACTTATAAAAACGATATGAACGATTAGTTGTGCCCGCGACTTTACTCGCGTTGTAACCATATTGCATTTAATGGGTTCTTTTAGATAACACGTCCAGTAAAAGTACGGTGGAAAACCTTTCAGCAGTTTCAGATATTACCATAACAATCTAACAGGTAGAGAAAGATTTAAAATTTTGAGTTTTTATTTTATATTAACTTAATTATAAGTATTTACAAGCCAGCTACCTCAGCTTAATAAAATCGCCCAGTGATATATTTTTGAACGACACGTATTTGAAACAATCTTGATCAATAAACGTGACGGAATGTCAATGTCCAATACTTTCTTTATTACTCATTCTCTCAAAAAATATTCTTATTTATTTATTATTTCAGCCAGATTATAAGATTTCAAGTATAAGGTTTGCATTGAAAAGCTAAAAGTCACAACAAGCATTAAAATCTCTCGATTCACAATTTTGCCTTAAATAATGAATTTTTAACTTATACATGTTTAATACTTACTTATTTATATACTTACTTTTTAAACTTTTTATACTCATATCATGCGAACAGTAGGGTCGTCCTAATCGCGATGATGCCGGCTCTACAAATTAAACTCAATAAACATTTTATTCTTATGTAGGTAAGTACTATATTGGCGACACTGATTCGAGTAATGTTCAAGAAGGTTATATCCGTATGTGGGCACGACACAGCAAAGAACTTGCCTAATAAATATCCTTCGATTTGACCTGACACCCACATAGTCTGAGTCATTGCAGTATTTACAATTGCATGCAAGTTTGAGGCCGCTTGTAAAAATCTTTATCTTCAACAAAATATTTCTCTTGTACGAAGCATGCATACCCCCGCTGGTTGGATAGATCGCAAGCGATCGAAAATACTATTACCGTGACTTGAGCAACGAGCGCGGTTAGTACCCACACCTGGATGGGTGATCGCTAGTGGCGAATACATGCGCGCTTCGGAGGGCACGTAAAGCGTCGGTCCCGGTTGTAATACGTATAAGAGTAAATCTGGTCGGTGTCCCGTGGTCGGTGGTTTAAGAACACCCGACACTGGGTGGCCCCTCTTGGCTTAGCTCGTATCTCCACCACCTGGGAAGTCATGCCGAAAAGTGAAACATTACGTGTCTCAGCCATTCTATTATTTTGCTATATTTTTAAGTTATCCTATAAAAGTCTTTCAAAACGATTTACTGATTGTGGTACAAGGATCAAATGGCGAATCAGTTGCAACAATTTTATGGTGTACCAATCACAAACGCGCCACATGTTAAGCGAAATATTTAACGGAATTCAACAAAAAAGGAGGAGGTTTTTAAGTCAACGCGTAGGTATATTTGGTTTTATTTAATGTCCGTGTACTCATATTGTTTTTACTTACTTATATACATACATTTACCGTGCGATTCGTTAAGGATGCGAAAATCAACAAAATAAATCTTTATTTGCATACACTACAGTTACTAATTGATTTATCTTAATAAATATAAAATTATGCAAAGCCAATTACATACTCGTAACACTCTTAGAAAGTAAATTAAAAGCTTACGTCCGTTAAAAGTGGTATTTAGAAACTTAATTAATGTATTTAATTATAAATAAGAACAATAATTCGTGTTTAAAATTCTTTGTGCGTTTTGATTTCGCATCGCATAATCGTTAATTAATAAAATTAATAATATCAATTTATTAATGACCTTAACCTTTCAAATAATAGGTACTAAAAAACATGTGTGTAATGTAATGAAAGTAATGTAATGTAATGTAGGTATGTAATGAAAGTAATTAGTTGAAATTATTAAGATAATTAATTACAAAATCGATCAATACTCACCCTAATCACTCTAATCAAAATAAAAGGGGTCATTGTAAAAACGGTTAACTGCACATGTTCTCTGCGAGGGTGAAAACCCTGCTGTGAGACAAGTGTACACTACACCAATTTAAATTTGCAGTTTTGCCACCGAAATATAAACCTTATTTTGTAATTATATGAGCGATTGGTCTAATAGAGTTGTCGGGTATCTTTGTTTGTTTGTTCACATGTTGCGAGGCGGGGGTCGCGTGAGATTTAAAGACAGTTCTGTTTATTTTTTTTTCGGAATTGGGTCGTCAGGGCTACCAACTGTGACTCGTTTGTACAACTGTGGAAACGAATTTTTAATCAGTTTTGGGGTGCCGTAGCTTATAAAAAGTCTACCTTTATAGGCTCGTTTATGTGATACAAAACAAATTGTCTACCTTGGCTGAATGTAGGTAGAAATTTTTTAATGAATGTAACTGTAATTTTTTTTTGGACTTTTTAATTTGAAAAATATTTTTCATGCAGATTTCATAAAAAAAATGCAAAAGAGTACATTTTTCCTTGTCATTACGCAAATTGAAAAAAAAATTTGAAAGTCACGATGATCGAAAGAAATGTTATCTGATATGATAGTAGTTATCAAAACGTCAAGACATCATGAATCTGCAAGTGTTTTCGTGTTAAAGCTATTTAGGAATTTACTTAATATTTCATCACTAAAGACTAAAAAGGTTGATAAGAATAGTGACAGATCATAGAACTCGAGTTAGTTAAGAATTTCAGTGTAAGAGGGTCCCGCGTACCTTCCTCAATCTAGCATGATTACAGAAAAACTGTGACAAACTATAAATTTATAGGAAAAAAAATTAGTTTTCCAGGTTTTCTACACGCTACTATAGGCATATTTGGGAATAGTAAGAAGGATACCTTAGTTAATGTCCATGCTTTCCATGCGGGTAAGCGACCATCACATGACTTTGAGAGCTTCTAGGCATGTAGGTTCCCTTACGATATTTTCTTTTATCGTTACAACAGACGACCTGTAATTTATTAAAAGCCATAATTGAAGCATAGCATAGCATACTGGATGCTTCTTAATTTGAAACATCTGCGTACCACGATGTGCACAGTGCTTTAGCGTGAGGTTTACGGGAGTGTTAACGTATATGCTTTAACCAAAAGCACGTAGATTTTTTTTTACCCTTATTGATATCGGACCCACCCAATTGCGTACGGAGCCATCCTAATCGGACGATTAGGCGTCACCCTACAGATACAGATGTCAAACAGTGCACATTATTACATTGTTACAGCTATTGTAGCATTTGTATCGCATCTGGTCGTACATCTGGGGGCCAGGCGGTGACGTCATGGCTTGACATGTGGCGACAGTGCAGGCAGTTATTGTTTTCAACATATTTTTTTTATTGCTGTGATGTGTACGTGTTGGAGGAATCTCCCAATAGTGCGATTGCGCTATTGATCCGTTGGTTAGGTGTGGCCTAACAAAGAAAAATCAAGAGTTTTTACCTGGTTAGATTGACTAGTTGCCAATACAACACAGAGTTTAAAAATGAAGCTACCTATGATATTTCTCACTGATACGAGATCTTGGACAAGTAGCGAAATCGGTACAATGAAGTCAGCTAATGGTCTGAGCATTCTCTCAGATAGGTACGGTATTTAGGTACCTACATATTTAGGAGGATTCATTTAATGACAATAAAAACGTTCATATTAGAGTAGTAAACGACCATGCAGGCCACCTGGCGTTAAGTGCTCAATGCATCTTGTGGAGACCTCCATACAGCCTTAAGCAAGCTAAAATCTTGCTTGAGCTCGAATGCAGATGCGTTGCCACTCCGGAGGCTGATGTTCGCATCTTGTAAGAGTAGCTGGCAACCGTACCCTTCCACCGACAGAATTAGGCAGACATAGGTACGTCGGTGGTACTACCCCGCTCAAAAAATTAAAGTTCTGAGACCATTTAATTATAAACGTGGGAATTTCATGGCATCATTGATAAATGTAATTACAATATCTGAAGTACTCTGAAGTTGTAACAGATTAATTATTCGGTAATTATTATATGGGTTGATAAGAAAGATAACGTATGAGCAATAGAATCTTAGTTTGGTGTTTTTGTTGTTGTTTTCGCTAATTTAGACGAGGAACCTACGCAGACTGGATTTGTTTGGAATTAATCTCGTTTAATTAGCCAAAGCGGAAAGGAGAGGAGGCGAGAAGAGAAGTGTTTTAATTAACCAATCGGATTTCGTTATGCCTATATCTTCTCGTACATCGTAAAAAAAATCGTTGTGCCGCGCGCGAGCTTGCGGTGGCGACGCTGCGCATCTTCTCTCCGCTTTGGTGGAGACCTGGCCTTATGCTATACTTCTTTTAAATAGTAACAAAATGTGCAAGTAGGGTTCTCATGCGATAGTTTCATACGAATTTACAAGGCCTTACCTGTTTGGTCTTGAAATAGTCGATTAAAATAATAAATTTTGCAATAAAATTTCAAAAAAAAGCATCAAATATAATGTTATTAAGTTAAGACTAAGCAATATTAAAAAATACACTTTGCAATGAACAGAACCCATCGAATTCTTACGAATTATGTGCTCACATTGTTACAACATAACAATTTCCCAAACATCCAATAATTAAGGAAATTTCCGTTGTAAACGGATGATTTGGGACTTTATGTAGTTATCATTAGTTAGTAACCTACCTACATACTAGTATACCTACCTACAATAAACGATTGGTCCAAAATGATAAACATTATCTAATTTCTTACAAATATAAATGCAAAAGTTTCGAAAGATATAGTGAATATATTGGCTTTTACGCAAAAATGTTGAACGGATTTTGATGTGGTATGCAAATACTGACTAACTAAGGTTAACATGTAAGATAGCTGTTATCTTTCTCTGAGCGAAAAGCAAGAAAAAGAAGTGAGCAATAGCTAGTATTAATATTACTATCGAGTTGAAATCTGTGGAAAAATTCAAAATAAATTAACGTTCTTACCTATTCGTTCACTGGTGTTACACAAGAATAAAAAATATCAGGATGTTGTTTATGATAATTTGCAAAATTCTTGGGGATTTCCAATGTCGTAACTTTACGGAGCTCGCGCAAAAATGTGCCCAAGGTATCAACATTACTTCAAAGATTATGTTACTCTACCGATGGTGATAAGGTTTCCTCAGTTCAGATTTCTTTTGCAAAAAGGTTTGCTAATTACTTAAATAAAGCATAACTCAAACTCGTCGAATTTTATAGCGAGAAATAAGTAAGCATATATTCGTACCTAATACTTTGAACGTGATTTATTTGAACTGATACTATTTGACTGAGTCTTTTTATACGCTTTTTATTAGTTTAAAGTCAACTTTGGATAGTTACGACGAAATTCTTTTATTGCGTAAAATGTATTGTGGTGTCTTAAAAATATTATATGGCAACTTTAATAGTTCCATCGTAGGAATAGTCGTTGAAGTTGATATGCATTTTATATGATATACCATTTTGCTTATATCGATAGGTTACCTTTAGAAAGAGAGTCAAAAATCACCAGTCTCAATCGCGGATTGAGGACGTTGTGGACCCTTGGGCAATCAGGTTTCCTTACGTTTGTTTCTCTAGGCAAAGATAGGCGTATAATTTAGTTTTAGAAACGAAACCCAAAAAACTTTCTTCTTTATTGTGTCCTTCCGTTGTAATGGTAGCAGAGCCTTATCTACGAAACCTGTTACACAAACAAGCCATAAAGCCATACACGTGTTAATCGTCACGTGACGGTGTTTCAAAATATTGCCACTCGTAAAAATTCAACGAAATGCGATGTGAAAAAAGTCACGTTGCCTTGTGTTGCCCTCTTGTACGAATCAATAACGAGCTCTTGTTTGCCGAAACAGTAGGTAGACTGGCAATGATATTATGATGATCGTCCCTATCGGGTAACTAGGCATAGGAGACATTACGACGTTTACAGTACGCATCCCTTTGAAGTAGCTAAGCTAGCGCAAACATACATTGCTAACTATGTATGACATCCACCTTAAGATGGATTATCAATTTTGCAGTCAGTGTCTTTTTGTACTTTTACCTATTTGCATTTTGGCGCCAAATTCATTCAAATTAACTGACAGTTATGGAATCGGAGGCGCATGTCGTGCGTAGTACTGCGCGGTTGACCGGTTTCAGCACGACAATCAGTTTTCAAACTGTAACAGATGTCAAAATCGATTGTAATAAAGGCTCATAAAACAATCGGTTATGACATGAGGTACACAGATGGAACGAGTTGCCCGAATAATCGTTTTGAACATGTGAAGGTCATATTTTCACGCCAGATGTACAGTAGTAGTGGCAGAATTATTCGAACATTATAATTTCGGTAGTAGCTCTATATGCACGAAAACAATTTACCATAATTGTGACAATGCAAGCATTGTTTTTTTTTATGAGATTATAGAAATCTAATTAAACAATTGATGTAAATGTTTATTGATTAATTGATGTAAGTGCTTACTAATAAATTAAAATGGAAACTGCAATGACAAATAAAATGAAAAATTGGATTCAAAATAAAGAACTCATTTATTCAACCGAAGTGATCGGTTAAACATGGAGGGTTAAATCGTGTTAACTTTTGCATACATTCATTAGTATTGAAGGGGTAACGTGGGGAAGCCTAAAATTCGTCGAAAAAGACAAAGGGAGGAAGCTATCGGGTGGCCAGAGACAAAAACGTAAGATTGCTTGCTTCCCTTGCAATACGGATATAGAAAAAGTTTTGTACAGATAAAAAATGTAGCCTTAATAGAAGCCTTTGAAGCGCGCGAAGCATGGGGTTAAGGATATGCCACGCTTAGTGGACGTGAGCGAATAATGTAATACTAAAACGCGCAGTTACTGCTTAATTATACAAATTTTGTTCTGATTCTTTGTCATTCTCCGCGACTAGTAAACGATCAGAAATTTGTTAAAGATGGCGGGCATGACAATATCACATGAGTGTTTCCAAATTTCATATAGCGTGTTAAGTCGCCGTTTTGGTTTTAATCGATAGGTAGCCTCTAGGAGTAACCGTCTTAGCGGCACTTGGCGCCAAAGTCTTTTTGAAAACGATACTTCTAACGCGTCAGCGTAGGCGCAGATTGGTCTTGTTACTATGGACACTATAGAGTTTCTTACTTTGATTCAGCAATATCCGCAGGAAATTATCTTTTTTACAGCTAAATTAAAACTTACAAGTGGAAGAACTTCGCGAGTGAAATAAATTTTATCGTCCATGTGTCGTTTTTACAATTCCAGTAACCATAGTAATTCTAGAAAAAGCCGGCTAGAATTTTTGTTTTATCTTAGTTCAAATTAGGTACTTACTTAGATGGAGGATTATAAGTCTTCATTTTCATCATTTATTTGAATGGATGCAAGATTGTGTCCCACGTTTGGAGAACGATTATAGTATAACACAAAAATTCTTATAAATTAACAACAGACTTAGTAAACAAACTCGATCAGCGAAGTTGCGAATTGTAGATAAATTGAATGAATATATTTCTTATTCAATTAAGTAGGTATATGTGTTCATGTATGAATGGATTGTACAGATGCAGATGGACATAGGTTACCCGAAACAGCCTTAACGGATTTGAATAAAATTAAAAGACTAATTCGAGGATATAACTATTGTAATTACTAAGACGCAACGTATAAGCAACCATGCATATTTCTCGCGTGAATGACACTATGGCCTTGTTAGGTCGTCCGATCTCGTTTATTTATTTTTCACACCCGAGTGCCTGCCAGCCAGCAACCACATCATATCGAGCGTATAAATGACAACTCTTAACTGTAAGCTTTACTCTTGTAATACATATATAAATGGTTAAACCGGCGAAGTGCGTGTCGGTGCACGAAAGATTCCTTACCATTAGTTTTTAAACGCAAAACACAAAAACATTTCTGTCGCGTGGGAACCCTTGTAAATATATATTTTGTTTTGTTTCTGGTATTTAGTATTAGTTATAGTTAGAGAACACTAAAATGACTTATTTCACGGCAAGATGATTATGGAACAGTTAACATACAGAACAAACCTATTCGTATATTTTTAAAACCATATTTTAATCCCTAAGGTTAGAACTTATTAACTTTTAATCTTACTATGTATATAATTGTTATACATAGTAACAATACGGATTTATTAAAAGACAAAAGTTAATTTATTAAAAATTCAGCGCAGCGTGCATTCCATATCAAATAACATTCCGGATATTGAACAACGATTAATAGACTATTTAATCTGAACATAAAAATTAATCCTTATAGTTTAATTTGATTTCGATGATATTCTACTATAACACACACACACACACAGTAAAAAAAATAAGACCGTCAGACTATATCACAATCTAATATGAAATACATAATATTTTGTTAGTGTTTTAAACCCTGGAGTAACTTGTCATAAGTAGAGGAAATGGAATAGAGTAATAAAGAATCCTTTGTTATCTTACAAAAATTGTCATAATACACATCTTTTCGTTGTCTTTATGAAAAAAAACAGCAAGTGTGTGTAAAGAAAAATGTTTATGTTTATAAATAAGCTATGTTTACTCTGTGGTCACGCGTCATCGAATTCTTCGCGCGCCGAATCGGATATTTGCATTAATTTGTAATCTGTATCTTATAACAGTCTTATACAAAATTCCATTCTGTATCTGTATGATAAATTGCCGCCTAATTTAAATGGCGCCCGGCGCTATGTCTTTTTTATTTCTTAACAACATCCGGGAAACTACGAAGAATAATTCTCATTATATATTGATTTATCAGACTTAGCTAATGTAGATTTTGGGATTTGGTTAAAATTAAGATAATCCTTAACGGAGCAAGGAAGGACGGTAATTATATATTGTTTATTCCGAACTCACTATAGTAGGCGCACTATTCGATGAATCACTTTACGCGTCCCTTCGAGGTAGTCGCTAGCGCACGCCTACATTCCCAGCAATGAATGTGCTCATATTGGCTTAAGTGCGTGCGTTTACACTCAGTCTTACGCCCGCCCCCGCTGGCTGGTTAAGACCTAATCTAAAGAGCTAAAATTTACCAGTAGCATCAGGTTGGATTCCAACATAGTGTTTATTAGAAACTTAAGAATGACGCAGATGTTTCAGTCAATATCGCCTCGACGTGTACCTAACCCCTTATTACATACGTAACGATCAATAAACCAGCGACATTGTTCGCTCCCAGATGTTGGCGAAACACCGGGTTCCGCCATCTGGAAACATCATTGCGAATCAACGGTCTTACAGGAAACGATGAGCGAGTTGTAATGCAACTTGCAGACGTTGCCCTCCTTAATTCTTTATGTAATTTACCTTCGCGATCGCTACGCGATTGCAATTTGTGCCAATCATAAAACGCCATCGTATAATACCATCTATAGAGGCTAATTTAATGGCTAATTTCCCCGTGGAACATTTCATTTTGTTTGTTTGCTTGTTTACTAGAAGGTGATCCACAGGCATAGTAGATGACATGCACAAACAATAATAATATATTCAATAATAATTCAAAGTGGTATAAGCACTTCTTTATATTAAATTTTCGCTACATTAAGCATAACTGCATTCTTTCTAATCGCTAACGCATCCTCAGGGAGACATATCAGATAGCGGCATGCGAAATTAGCTTTTTATGTGTGATTTATATTATCGACATTAAGGCGCCGAGGCAAGGTCATTCCTTCGGCGCCAAGTGTCAGTCGGATGCTGTAATTGCCGCTATAAAAAAACGCCGAATGGATTTGCCCAGATGTGGACTCGGAATTCCGTGAAACGGGCCGGTAAAAACTTGTAAGGACGTAGATCACATATTAAGATTCTATAGCGAATCTTAAACGAAACTTTCAACTTCAAGATGGCGGTTTGTCAACTATGTTGAAATTTAGATAGTACTTGCCTACCTATATAAGATGTACTTACTTACCTATAGCATATTAAATTGTGCTAATGTAATTTATCATTTACCATCAGAACATTATCATAAATGCAAAAATGTATCATCAATATTTAGTTACCCTTAAACCAGAGGACTCCAAAGCCTTCTGGTGTAAAAAGCTATCATTTTACTCTTTTTATCCATTGAACTAAATCAGTATAACTGTAGTACTGCAAAATTATAGAATAAATACATAGAAAAAAAAACCGAATGGTGATAGTGCCTGTACAGTGAATATCAATAGCAAGCTAAAATTATTCAGCCGAGGCTCTCACAAAGGAAATATTTAAACGCGCTGTCAAAATCAAAACAAGTAGTAAATTAATGATTTCTTTTCTAAATCATTACATATATAAGATTATCATACGTTTGCCCCACGATTGCATAAATAGTTTCGTACAGTCACCGGCAGAAGCAGATGGTGTTCAAAAAACGTCTGATAAGTTTAATTTTACAGGTGTACAATACAGCTGAGATAAGAGAATTACTAAAGCGGCTGACTAAGCATATGCGTTTTCCATATATTACACGTAGCAAGCGCTGCAGCTGTTAAAAGTGTATAATCCGCGATGCTTTTCGCGCCAACTGTACGTTAGCGCATTCATATCCCGTATAATGTGCGTTTATGTTTTCTAAAATCGATTCCAGAAGCTAGGTTTTATTCAAAAGCGGGCTAGTGGAGATCTGTAACAAATGACCGGTGACAAAGTGTCACAGAAATGCAATCCATCTCGCCTAGCCAGGTGGTTCTATCCATTAAACATTGTTTCGGATATCTGTGCAAAAAACCGGCGAACGTTTATAATTGGTAATTTCTAGAACGGCAGTATTTTCTTTAGTTCGTATACTTTGTATAGGTGTAGAATGTATCGACGTGTTCGTTGTCTATGGTTAAATTATTCTTAAGTTTTTCTAATACTAGCTGTAGATAAAATCGAATAGACCAACTAATGTAAAGTGGTTACTGCACCGTTAGGAAAACTATATAAATAAATAAATATTGTGGGACAATTAACACACACGGTTTTCTGATTCCAAAGTAGGCGGTGAGCCTGTGTTTTGGTAACAACACAATTTTTAAATCCATACTTATATTGATAATTTATACCCACGTATAGAATATACGAGTAGCCCTTAAACAGAACTGACTGATGCAAATTTAGCCTCGAAGGTCAACATTTTCGACCCCCAAACCAAGGAAATTATAAGATAGGTCAACAGTTAGAAGGACCTTCGTAGTTAATATACATATAGTTTATACCTTAACCGTTTTTGAAAATAAATGAAACATTACCAAAATTGTTATAAATTAAACATGATACGGCAGTAGACACCAGATGTCTTGCAGACGTTGTTGAGACGGCGAGAACAATGCGTTATTTTGACTCCGAGGAACAAACGGTCATGTTTGAACACGATTGTTTAAACATTTGAACAGTTGGCAACAACGCGCCACTATATCTTTTAGTCAAGACCAGTGTCATAGGACAATATGTCGTGTTAAAAAGACCTACAGACTTGACTTCTCTTTTTTTAAAGCTGGTTTAAAAGGATGTTACGTGATTATGATTTTCTGAAATGAAAGTTAGCTGTTGAGATATTTAAAACTAATACCTACTCATTCATAAGTAATTAATTTTGCTGTTCTGCTGTCACACAAATGTCTGCCCCGACCTGGCTGGGAATCGAACCCAAGACCCCTCGCTTTTCGGTAGGTAGGGTAGTGACCGTACCTTGGTAGTGAGCAACTAGACAGATTTTCAATAGATATTTTTGACAAAATATCAGTATGACTATTATTTTATTCTCAAATATGATACACGTACAATAAAATTGGCACTCAACATAAAATATGCCGCCACAAAAGGCATACCTATATTATAAGGTAAACAGCCATAACCCATTCCTAGGCAGTGGGACAAGAGAACACCATGTCCAGATGGATCGATAACCCCTACGAAAATTCCGAGAAAGCTAACGTCGTGTGAATGGCTGAATGGACACCGCCTGCTAGTTTCCAGTACCGCGAACCAGTTTAAAAATATAACGCTGTCTATGGCACCCGTTTTGTTTTTATATTGGCCTTTTAATTTGTTGTCTTTTCTGTTGGTAGACCTGCATGCGGATGTGATTAACCGCACAAAATTTGTTTGGTTTTCTACCAAAATAAATTTTTTCGTCGTGTTGGTTGGTAGATCGCTAGTGCATACTCTAAATAATGCTATTATGTCGTAGGTGTAAGTCAGAAATGTTTTATTATAGTTAACTGATGTCCTACTGGTCCGCTACAACACCCTGTTTATTGAGACATTTTAGACTATAGGTACCTACTTGCTGAGGTTTTTTACTTATCATTATGGACTTATAAACTTCTAAACTACAGAGCGTGGTCAGCAAAAGAAAGGAGAGGTACTGACCAGATAAGTTATTGTTCGTTGGCGCCGGCGAGTCGCCCCGGGGACGTGACTAATCGAAGCAGCCGGGGTTTGGGTGCTCGGGACAGATCGGAAGGAATACACACATAACTTTTTATTATAAATCGAAAAAATACAAACAAACAAACGACTGTACTGCATATAGCTAGGTATTGTTCAAATTGATGTTTTTTCGTACTGCTTTACAATGGCAATGTTAGAATAATGTAATTTTAAGCTTTGTGATTAATAGGTAGTAGAACCGTTTAAATTCTCGCGGACCGTTGCCTTCAGAATAGGTACTACGTCCAATACTTCCACCAGCATATTCCAAATGTTTTGTTTCGATTGGGGAATGAACATCTCTACTTTACAGCAGGCACTCAAAATTTAACGCGGCACGCCGGCTTGCTACTTTTTCACGGCGAGATAATGGAGTGGCAGTAAAGTACGTAATTACTACTCTCTTTCGAGCTTTTTTACGCGATCTATCTATCACCTGTAGCTCTTATGCCTCTAATCCCTTCCTAAGCAGATGCTAGCATATCTTAATCTTAAAACACAGATTGTTCTTCAAGTTAGGTCATCAGTTGTACAAGCCGCCAAGCTACGCACGCTTCTTTAGAATTTCTAAACGAGTGTAGGTAATCATTGGTTTGCGGTGAAAAGCGCGGTTTATAACTAAATGGATGAAAAGAAGCAGGTATTGTTCGGGCAACTTTCTCTAATTTTACCAAGATCATTACAGTGGAGAGGATTCTATAGAGGACCCTATTTAACTGTATTTTGGAACTTTGGACTGGCTCCATTATGTGAGTGTACAGAAGTGAATGAGTGGAAAATAATAAGAATTGACCATAACTATTCCTACGCGATAAGAATCAGTGCAAAAGTCACTACAAATATAGTCTGTGAAGTTCGTATTAACTGTTTAACGTATTATTTTAGCCTATACATCCTGTAGACGCATTAGATGCAAATAAATTAACTAATTAATTAATTAACCTTTAAATTATTAATTCTTAGTTATTTGTATTCTAGTATTTAAATTTATTTTTTACTTAATATAAAATTTAGATTTTTCTTTTTATTGATATATATTTCTCACATTTATGTTTATTTTAGTTTGTGTAAGTATTCTTGTATACATGTTATATGTTCTGCTGAAAAATAATTAATACTAGAATAGAATAACATAAACATCCAATTAGATCTGTGCAGAAAATAAGAGAATACTACTACTTACTATAAAAATAATTTAGGTAGGTAACTACCTTTCTTAAATACAAATCCTTTCTATGATGTAGGTGTGGCAGCTATTACTTATTTTTTAACGCTTCCACTCACAGCCCCACAGTAGGAATCTTAGTTTCGTAGGCGCAATGAACAACATACATATATATCACAAACGCCTATTACCTGAGGACAAAAATTTATCTGTAAAACTTAAGTGTCCGCATCGACGCCCTCTACTGAATCCAAGGACAATTCACTTTAAAGGCAGGTCATTACTAACTAGCCTACAGAGCCGTTATCGTATTATTGTTTTTTATATCACAAAGTAATCCCTGAAAACCAAAAGCAGGGTAAAAGCGTAAATGTAGGTATTGTATGTGCAATTTAAGGTACAATCTTTAATAGCGGCTAAACCATTTTATGTCGAAACTCGTTCAACATCATTTAACGTTGGTGCCTACGTATTTTAGTATCATAATGTGTTACTTCTAGAAACATAGTTAACCATACAATCTACCCAGGGTTACCAGTGATGAAGAAAATCTAAAGCCTCAGCCTTTACTCAGTACCTACTAGGTATTAGATAATAATTTAATTAGGTACGTACTTATAAAAGGTAGGTAAGGTAAGGCAAGGTTCTTGACAACCTTATTGACCTACTACAAGGTCGGGTCTACTAAATTAAAAAGGATTTAGCCTACCACGCTGGCCAAGTGTGAGTTGGTGGACTCCACATGTATTTGAGAACGTTACGGAGAACTTTCAGACATGCAGGTTGCCTCACGATGTTTTCCTTCACTGTTACAGCAGGTGTTATTTATTCTTAAAACGCACATAACTTATAAGTCATTGGTACGTGCCACTGGGATTTCAACCCCGGACCTCTCGAATAAGGGACCGAAGGGACCGAGATCTAATCCACTGGGCCATCACCGCTCTACTTAATTATTATATTAAATTAAACGAAAATACTAATATTTTTAGTTGTGGTTTAACATCTATACTTATAATAAATCTGTAGAGAGGTACATGAAATATATTTTCAAAATAACTATCAGGGGGTGATTAGGGATCGATACTGATGCCAAAAATGCAATCAGTA
>DWOC01000004.1:0-17205 GCA_018250775.1 Helias cama
TCATTCCAGTGCGTGACACTGGGATGACAACATCATAAAGGAATCAATGTCAGTTACTGAAATGACAGAAAAGGAGCTACTCAAATAACACCCCTAATGGCGAAAATTGCTCTTAAATCACAAGTTCGTGCAGTGATGGTGCTCCTTAAAGGAGCACCATTTAGCTATGTTTTTTTAATGCTTATTATACGCATTTCTTTTGTGTTGTATCCCATGTTTTACCAGTAGGACAGCATGACTCTTGTCCTGTTATTGCTTTCACAACTGCAGGAGCACCAAAAAACACAGCAGTAAATGCACCAAGTGCAAAAAGTGCTGGCCACGGCATTCTGCCAAATATTGCAAGCAATGCTGCACCTATTATCACTATCGTGATCATTGGTCCACCCAAACTGTGAGTATATCCCACTATTTTGCATATTACGTCTGATGTTTCATCAGCATGTACATCAAACGCAAAGGAAAGAATTAAAGCTACAAGTAGAAGAAAGTTTTTCATTATGCCTCCGTATTTAACGCTGGATTATCTATCATTTTGATTAAATTTAAGTAAACGGTGAGGATTTTTTGCTTAAAAGTATGCTTTATTTCATTTAGAATACTTTTCTTAGTTTATTTATATTACAGTGCTACAAAAATTTTACAGCATCGTTTATTGCCTTTATCGTGCTTTGATTGACACAATTCATAATGATGGAGTGGAGCATGCAGGGTATCTATCATTTTTAATCCTGTTATCAATATTTCCTTTTCTCATCGTTTTAATGGCTGTGGCATCAACATTCGCAAGCTTTTTAGATCAATACAATGTCGGCTGGGCATTTATTATTGATAACATGCCACAGGGTATTTTATCATCTTTAATGCCGCGTATTAGGGAGATAATATCAGGCCCGCCGCAAAGCTTATTAACCTTGGCAATTGTAGGCGCTGTTTGGACTGCCTCATCAACAATTGAAGGATTTAGAACAATACTCAATAAGGCCTATAAAGTTCCGGTTTCATCGCCTTATATATGGAGAAGGGTGCTCAGTATATTACAATTTTTAGTAATTACGCTTGTTACAACTCTGACTATAGTATTTTTTACATTAGTGCCAATGTTAATTGATTTTTCTTACCAAGGGCTAAGTTATACTAGATATTTACTTATTGAGTTTGTGCTTTTTACTATAGTATCTTGGCTATATTTTACATTGCCAAACATAAAACAAAACTTATCAGACGTATTTCCCGGATCTTGTGTGGCTGTTATTCTTTGGACGATTTCTGCTTCAGCTTTTAAGCAATACTTAAAAGCTTCCTTTGACCAGCTGAATTTGATATATGGAAGTTTAGGTGGTGTGGTGATGTCGTTGCTATTTTTTTATGTGCTAAGTTTGATTTTTATATATGGAGCAAAATTTAATTTTCAGCTAAAATATTTCAATGAATCTTGCTAAGGAGAAAGAAATGGGTAACTTAGAAGGTAAAATAGCTTTAATTACCGGGGCTTCAGATGAAATAGGCTCTTCTGTCGCAAAAAAATTTGTAAAAGAAGGTGCATCTGTGATTCTGATTTCCAGATCTCTTGATAATCTTAAGTCACTATACAACGAAATTGAAGAGCTTAGAGAAGACTCTGTAAAACTAATTCAACTTGATCTTTTGGATTTTGAGAGCGTAAAAGTACTGCCAAACATGATAGAAAGCCTGAAATTATCAGAATCTGGAACACTTGATATACTGATTGCATGCACTGAAATTTTAGGTAAGTTGAGCTCTGTTCATGATTGTGAGCTTGAAGATCTACAGAACGTAATGAATACAAATTTTACTGCCAGTTGGTACTTGCTAAAAAATTTGGGTCCAATACTAAAAAAGTCTAATGCTGGAAGAGCGATATTCATGACCTCAGAGATAACACTTTCTGCTTTCTTCTATCCATATTGGATGCCGTATGCTGCAAGTAAAGCTGCACTAGAAATAATGGTGCAGATATATGCATCTGAGACAAAACATACGAATTTGTGCGTAAATGCTGTATATTCGGAAGGTCCTGTCGATAGTGAAATGTACAAGCAAGCATTTCCTGGAAAAGATACATCTGAATTGATACCACCTGATAAACTGACAGACAAATTTGTGGAACTTGCTTCTGAAGATTGTAGCATATCAGGACAAATTTTACCACTTAGTAAATCTCCCGAATAAATTACACTAGAAAGGATGTCATTCCAGTGCTTGACACTGGAATCTAGAAAAAAAAGAAGCTGGATCCCAGTGTCTGGGAACTGGGATAACAAAAAAATAGGCATTGGGATGACAGGAGAAGAAGATTACTTGGATCCTAGTGGACTCAAATCACAATGTTCGTACAGTTATGCGTCAAGCCTAAAAGTAGTTAGGTTTAATAAAAATTCACATATACAGGAAAGATTGGTAACATTACTTGAATAGAGACCGTTATTGTAATTATGCCAAAACGCACAGATATAGAATCTATATTAGTAATAGGAGCAGGCCCAATAGTTATAGGTCAGGCATGCGAGTTTGATTATTCTGGAACGCAAAGCTGTAAAGTATTAAAAAGTGAAGGTTATAAAGTCATTTTGGTTAACTCCAACCCCGCAACTATAATGACAGATCCTGAATTCTCTGATGCAACTTATATTGAGCCGGTACTACCTGAAATCATAGAAAAAATTATAATTAAGGAGAGGCCAGATGCAATATTACCAACAATGGGAGGACAAACAGCACTCAATTGCGCAATAAAACTTGCAGATGATGGAGTGTTAGACAAATACAACGTAGAATTAATAGGAGTAAATAGAGAAGCAATAAAAAAAGCGGAAGATAGAGAATTATTTCGCCAATCCATGGATAAAATAGGTCTAAAATACCCCAAAAGTATCATTATAAAAAATCAAGAACAAATAAAAAAGGCTTTGGATTACATTGGATTACCAGCAATCATCCGTTCATCATTCACTCTTGGTGGCGCAGGTAGTGGCATAGCATACAATAAAGAGGAGTTTTTCAATATCGCAGAAAGTGCTCTCAAAATTTCACCAATAAATGAAGTTCAGATAGATGAATCAATTATCGGCTGGAAGGAATATGAAATGGAAGTTATCCGTGACTGCAAGGATAACTGTATAATAGTGTGTTCAATAGAAAATGTTGATCCAATGGGAGTGCACACCGGAGATAGTATCACAGTTGCTCCTGCTTTGACTCTGCGTGATGCTGAATATCAACAAATGAGAAATGCATCTATAGCAGTGCTGAGGGAAATTGATGTTAGCGCCGGTGGTGCAAATGTGCAGTTTGCAGTGAATCCTAAAGAAGATGGAAGCCTCGTTGTGATTGAAATGAATCCAAGGGTTTCTCGCTCTTCTGCACTTGCTTCAAAAGCAACAGGTTATCCTATTGCAAAAGTTGTAACTAAACTTGCTATCGGCTATTCGCTCGATGAGATACGTAATGATTGCGCTCCAGTTATACCTTCTGCATTCGAACCAGTGATTGATTATATCGTCACTAAAATTCCTCGATTTGAGTTTGAGAAATTTAAGGGGACGAATTGTGAACTATCAACTTCCATGAAATCAGTGGGGGAAGTAATGTCGATCGGCCGCACTTTTAATGAGTCACTGCAGAAAGCTTTTCGTTCACTTGAAACTGATCTTACAGGACTTGATGAAGTATTTCCTGAAAATACTGATATTGATCACATCAGATCTCAATTAGCAAAATTGCTGCCAAACAGATTACTGATTGCTGCTGACGCAATGCGCCACGGAATTAGCATAGAAGAAATAAATTCGATTACAGGATATGACTTATGGTTTTTGCAGAATATACAGCAAATTATATTAGCTGAACAAAAAATCAAGGAAAATGGCCTTCCTGGAACTGCATATGAAATGTTAGAGCTGAAAAAAATGGGATTTTCAGATGCAAGGTTGGCAAAGTTAAGCAATAAGAAAGTAGAGCAAATTGAAGCAATAAGGAAAAGGTTTGGTACTAAACAAGTTTATAAACGTGTAGACACCTGTGCAGCTGAATTTGAATCGAGCACTGCTTATATGTATGGCTGCTATGAGGGTGATGTTGAAAATAAAACGGAATGTGAGGCGAATATTTCGGATCGAAAAAAAGTTGTCATTTTAGGAAGTGGTCCAAACCGCATTGGTCAGGGTATTGAGTTCGATTATGCTTGCGTACACGCAGCTTCTGCCGCCAAAGAAATGGGATATGAAACAATAATGATTAACTGTAATCCAGAAACCGTCTCAACTGACTACGATACCGCTGATCGTTTATATTTCGCCCCACTGATTGCAGAGGATGTGCTTGAAATACTAAGCAAAGAGCAAGAAAATGGCACACTGGTTGGTGTAATAGTTCAAATCGGCGGGCAAACGCCTTTAAAGTTAGCCAAAGTGCTTAACGAGAGAGGTTTCAAAATTCTGGGAACTTCGTTTGATTCTATTGACCTTGCAGAAGATCGCATGAGATTTAAAAATCTTGCTTTGCAACTTAATTTAAAACAACCTGAAAATTCTATCTGCCATTCAGTAGAAGAAGCGTTAACCAACGCAGAAAAGGTGGGGTTTCCACTAGTAGTCAGGCCATCATATGTCCTCGGCGGTCAGTCTATGTCGATTAGACATGATACTCAGAGCTTTAAAGAGTATGTCTTGAATCAAACCAAAATTTTTGAACACGGATCGCTGCTTCTTGATAAATTTTTAGTCAATGCAGTTGAGGTTGACGTTGATGCTGTATGTGATGGGAAAAAAGTTTTCATTGCAGCGGTCATGGAGCACATTGAAGAAGCTGGTATTCATTCTGGCGATTCAACATGCTCAATACCGACAAATACATTGAGTGACGAAGTAATACAAGAGATCGAGCTCCAAACTGAAAGAATAGCATTAGCATTAAAAGTGAAAGGTCTGATAAACATTCAGTTTGCTGTTCAAGAGAGTGATGTATACATACTTGAAGTGAATTTAAGGGCTAGCCGTACAGTTCCTTTCATTTCCAAGGTAATCAACATTCCTGTTGCAAAGCTTGCCACTCAGGTTATTTTGGGTAAAAATTTGAATCAGGAAAACAAGCCTTTCAATCATTTTGCAGTTAAAGCTGCTGTTTTTCCATTTACCCGCTTTGCAGGAGTTGATACTTTACTTGGTCCTGAAATGAAATCAACAGGAGAAGTGATGGGAATTGGCTTATCTTTCGAAGCTGCACTTGCAAAAGTGCACATGGCTGCAGGATACAAGTTACCAACAGAAGGAGCAGCTCTGGTTTCAGTAAAAGATGATGATAAAGAGTGTATATTGCCTGTTGCACGAATGTTGAAAGAACTGAGTTTTGAAATATATGCCACCAAAGGCACAGCTTCGTATCTGAACAATAACGGCATTGCTGCAAAAGCTGTAAATAAAGTGAGAGAAGGCAGACCCCACATAGTTGATATGCTCAAAGATGGAAAAATAAATCTAGTGATCAATACCTCAAAAGGTGTAAAGTCAGTCTCAGACAGCAAAGATATTCGCAGAACTGCTATTTTGCAAAATATATCTTATAGCACCACAGCTTCTGGAAGTAAAGCGTTAGCGCTTGCAATTCAATATGTAAAGAATAGCAAATTGGAAGTGAAATCATTACAGCAGATACAAAACGTTTAAATATCAAGACTATAATAAATTATTACTTATTTCAAAATGAGGATCCTGTAAGCTAAGGGATAATGTTCAAAAAACTGCGTCAAAGCGAATTTTTAGTTCAACTCAATTTTCAATCTGTGGAGAAAGAAAATGTTGAGCTGAGATATAGTTAATATGTACAGCACTTTTCCTCCACCTTCCTTATAGAACAATATACCAACTTGTACAAGCTGGTAAATGAACCTTTGGTTTTATTAAATGTCTCCTCGATAGGATTAGTGGAGCCGCCTAACTGGCCCGAAATACTTAAAATAAATTTTCCCAATTGTTTTGCCATGATTTTGTAACCAAGGGATATTTTTCACTCCATCAGCTCAAGCAAATAATTTTCAGCAATCTCTTTACTTGAAGCACGTTTTCAAATCATTTATGAAAACTTTTGCTAGATACATACTTCAGTAAATTTCTTATCTGATGCACTATGCATTTCTGCTTTAGCTATTTATAGCAGCAGGAAAACTTTTTAATACAAGCTATTAGAATCAACTATGTTTTTTAAAAATTTTTTATTTGTGTAATTTTGCAAATTATATGGGCAATAAAAACCCGTTTGTCATAGAAATAGAATTTTATATCAAACAGCTACCACAGAAATTTCTGCTTAAGCCAATGAATATGTGAATAAGTACTTTAAGTTTGTGTATTATTCACAATATTCATTGTCAGTTACTACTGTGTGAAATAATCGCTGCTTTAAGTCTTGCATTAGCAATTACTATAATTTTTCGCATTAGAGCTGTTATAGCCACCATCTTCTTCTTACCACTTTCAACAAGCTTAGAATAAAACGCACCAAGTACAGATTTGGACTTTGCCGCAGCCATAGCAGCTATAAAGAGCTTTGAACGAATGTTACTTCTACCGCCTATAATCCTTCGATAACCAATAGCTTTACCACTTTCCTTAGGATGAGGTGCTACTCCGGCAAGACTTGCTACTTCTCTTCTGTTTAAGTAACCAAGCTCTGGCATTAAACACAAAAAATCTTGTGATAACTTTTTGCCTATTCCAGGAACTGTTTTAAGGATTTTTTGATGTTGTTGTAGCTCATGGCTTTCATCAATAATTTTTTGCATAGTGTCATTGAGTTCGTTTATTTGACTATTGAAAAATTCAATGGTCTTCTGGCACTTTCCTTTATCTGGTCATTTTCAGGAGCTTCCAGTCTACACTTTTCCTGAGCTCTCATTTGAGTAATGTCGTCACGACGTTGACAAAGTGCAGCTAGAGTTGATTGTAATGTAGTGTTTTCTCTTTCTTATAAAATAGAAAGTTTTAATAATTCTTTTAGAACTAACTTTACAAGTGTTGTACCATTTTCCTTAAAGAGGTAGTCCATCCTATTGGTTTTCTGTATGTGACTGACAAAATTTCTAGCTTCCTCATTAAAAGCCTCGATTGTGTTGATACAAGATAATACTAAATCCGAGCTATTTATTGCTAAAATTCCATTTACGAAAATATCTAATTTTGTTTTATCTTCAGCTAACCTATTTCTAATATCATCATTCTCAAACAAAATGTACTCTAGGTACAAAGCAGACTCAATAAGTATAAAGTCTTCTAAAGGTACTGATTCTAAACATTCGTCAATATAAGTAAGTATTCCAAACTCAGTAATACATCCTTCTTTTCTCACAACACAGCAATCGGGAAGACCACGATACATTGATAGCAAAGAAAAAAGACGATTATACTTGTACCTCTATCTTTCATTTCCTCGAGAAGCTTTCTATCATTTATTAATTTGTGCAAAATGTAATCCGTAGCAGCACCTGGTTTGCGAAAACGAAACATATTATTTTTTGCAAAAATAGCCTCAGCTAATTTTATAGACTTTTTATCCTCATCTATAAAAGCCTTTTTGTCTCTATTTAACCGTATGATTTTAGCCTTGCTATCGCTGCGTAGTCTAGTTTGCCCTATTAGCCTCTCAAATATTTCTGTCTTCATATATATCTCATATTAATTAATATTAATATTTAATATATTAACTACTTTGAGAAAATAAATAAAAATCTTAATAAATATTATACTTTTATAAAAAAATAAAAGTCTTTTTATATTTGTATGAGTATATAAAAGGTTTGATTGTTGTAAGTTATCTAAGTGCTAGAGTCTAATTAATAAGTCTACTTGAAGCCGCTCAGTGTTTGTACAGTTGTGCCTGCGCAACTTGCTTCAAAATTTCTGCTTGTTGCTGAGCATGGATATTAGCATAACCACATGCAGGAGATGCAGCAGCAGGTCTTGCAATGCACTTAGGTCTTTTTGCTTGAGCATTGAGGCCAGACAATACCTCTTCTATCAATGGGTTGACAAAGAACCATCCTCCCATATTTTTTGGTTCCTCTTGACACCATATAATTTCAGCGTTCTTATATTTTTCGAATTCATTGTTTAGTTTATCGGCCGGGAATGGATAAAATTGTTCTAAACGCACTACTGCTATATCGTTTATTTTTTGTGCTTCAAGCATTTCAATTATGTCGTAATAAACTTTACCACTACATATTACAACTTTACGTATTTTATCACTTGCAACTAAACCTGTTCTACACTCTGGAATTACCGTAAGAAATTTTCCTTCAAAGTCAGAAAGGTTAGAAACTGCGCTTTTATGACGCAATAGTGATTTAGGTGTAAACACCACTAAAGGCTTACGAAAATCTCGATTAATTTGTCGGCGTAAAGCATGAAAATAATTCGCAGGAGTAGAGCAATTAACCACCTGCATATTATCCTCTGCACAGAGCTGCAAAAACCTCTCTATACGAGCAGAACTATGCTCAGGCCCCTGCCCTTCATAACCATGAGGCAAAAGTAGAACTAGACCACTTGACCGCAACCACTTTGTTTCTGCAGATGAGATAAATTGGTCGATCATAATTTGCGCGCCATTTGCAAAATCACCGAACTGCCCTTCCCAGAGCACCAGTGAATAAGGAGAATCAAGGCTATATCCATATTCAAAACCCATCACAGCATACTCAGATAGTGCGCTATCTATAACTTCAAAGCGAACTTGCTCTTTACTTATATTGTTCAGTGGAATAAACGTTTCTTCTGTTACTTGATCAACAAGTCTTGAATGACGGTGCGAGAAGGTGCCGCGACCAGAATCTTGTCCTGACAAGCGCACTCCTATTCCTTCTTTAAGCAATGACGCGAATGCAAGACTTTCAGCAGTTGCCCAGTCTATGTTGCTACCGGAATTTATACTGTCTATTCTGCCATCAAGTATTCTTCTGACTTTATTATTGAGATTAAAACTACTTGGAATATTGCTATTTATGTGTACACCTAATTTTTTTAGCTCATCTGGCGAGACACCAGAGTCCGTATGGTATTCATTCAAATCGTTCAACTTTGCTCTTCTCAATTTCGACCACACTCCATCAAACCAATCAGCTTTTTTTGGAGTATAAGTCACTGACTCAGCAAGACTCTTATCCAACCTTACCCTAAATTCGCTGCGCAATTTATCACTAATTAGGACTTGCTCTGCAGCCAGCTTCTCTTCGTAAATTGTTCCCGGAGTTTTATGCCTTGATATTGCTTTATACATAAGTGGCTGAGTAAAATTTGGTTCATCGCCTTCATTATGGCCATATTTGCGGTAGCATATTATGTCAATCACCACATCCTTTTTAAATTTCTGCACATACTCCATTGCCAAACTAGCGGCAAAACTCACGGCTTCTGGATTATCTCCATTAACATGAAATATTGGAGCTTCTATTGATTTTGCTACATCAGTACAATAAAAAGAAGAGCGTGCACAACGAGGATTCGCAGTAAAACCAACTTGGTTATTAATGACAATATGGACGATACCACCAACTTTATAACCTTCAATGTTGCTCAAAGTCAGGGTTTCAGCAACCACTCCTTGCCCGATAAAAGCTGCATCACCATGAATTGATATTCCAAGGACAGATCTCATATTTTGTTTTGCCCTTACTCTTCCAGCTAGAACCGGATTTACCGCCTCAAGGTGAGATGGGTTAGGACATAAACTCAAGTGTATTTTTTTACCACCAGCAAGTGCTCGATCAGAAGAGTAACCAAGGTGATATTTGACATCACCGGACACCTCAAGACCACTTGGATATGCAAGGTTACCTTGAAATTCAGACAGCATTGCTGCATATTCTTTTCCCATAATTTTGGTTAGAACATTGAGCCGTCCACGGTGAGCCATACCAAGAACTATTTCTTCAATACCAAAAGCTGCTGAATCGCTAATAATTCTCTCAATTGCAACAATGGTTGACTCCCCACCTTCGATAGAAAAACGCTTATATCCAGGAAATTTCATATGGAGAAATTGCTCAAACATCTCAGATTCAATCAAGTGCCTCAGTATTTCTTTTTTATCCTGAGGGCTTAGCGTATAGACCTGATTTTCAATTTTCTCCTGTAGCCAAACTCTTTCCTCATAAGAGGAAATATGCATAAATTCAAAACCGATATTCTTGCAGTAAATATCTCTGTAGATTCTAGTGTCACTTGTAGGAGAAAGATTCAAGTATTTTTGATAATCTATTTCCTTATTTACATTCGGTGATAATGGATTTAAGTCTGCAAAAAAGTGACCATAAGATCTGAAAAAATTTGCTAAATCATCAGCATCTACCTTGGCTTCATTCTGTGCTCTGCAGGGTTCAGCTTTATTAACTTCTAAATTGCTCGAAAAAATTCTGTACCAATCTTCTCCGATTGATTTATCGCCCTGCAAATAGCGGTTATATATTTCTTCCACAAATTCCGCATTGTCACCATAAAGGCAGCTTAAACTTGACATAATCACTATAAAAGATATCAAATACTTATAAGTATAACTTAAGTTTTTTAAAAAAGAACTTTTTTGATCTCTGTAGATTAAGCTAATGCATTACCGCTTTCTCGCAACTGTACGAACATTCATTTTTGAAGGTAAACTGCACAGCAAATGTTCAGTGTATGACACCATTTATTTTTATGGTTTTGTCTATTTTATTTTGCCACTCTGCTAAACGGATACATTTAATTCCATTTTTATCGAGCAGATAATTGTCATATATTAGCTTAGTTCTCCTGTTATACTTAAATATAAATCAGCATAGCCCTAATTTTTTTATATATTTTACTTCTTTCTCTATATTTAATAATAGGCTTGAAAATAAATGGTAAACCTATAATTGTTAAGCTTAGAGCTAGGATTGAAAGTACACAAAAGGCTCTGTGTTTACTATTTAGCTCCTTCAAATAAAGTATCAGAAATCTACAAAATTTTTTGTAATTTTCTTCAATATTTTTTTTGCTATGAGCCTTGTCAATAAACATATCTATTGCAGTATAATCATTACTACAATTAATTGCTCCTTTTTCTATTAATAGCTGAGCTATGTCAAAATAATTCTTTTGAATAGAAAGATGCAGAGGTGTAAGACCTTGTTGATCACAAATATTCATATTGACTTTTACTGCTAACAACATTTTTACAACTTCTACATGACCTTTTTTAGCTGCAAGTAGCAGAGGAGTTCTGTTGCATCTAGTGACGGCATTAACGTTTACCTTAAGCTCCAATAAGAACTTAACTGCTCTAGTATCACCATTATAGCTAGCTTTATGTAACCTGGTGTTACCGTTACAATCTTGGTCATCTGCTTCTATTCCCTTTGAAACAAGAAATGTTACCATCTTCCTATTATTATTCTCAATAGCGCAATCCAGTGCATCAAAACCATGTTTGTTTTTTGTGCAAATAAACTCTTTTAACCTAGCTTTTGCTTGCTTTACAATAAGCTTTACCAGTTGCATTTTGTTGTTATATGCTGCTAGAAAAAGCGTAGTATTATTTTCTGCATCTTTTGCTTCTATGTTTGCACCTTTCTTTATCAGATATTCTATAATCTCTGCTCTACTTTCATAATGTGTAGTACATTGATAAATGGTCAAAAATAAAGGAGTACGAAAGTTGTTATCTTCACATTCAAGATTTGCTCCGCTATCAATTAAAATCTGGACGCTCTTTTTAGAACCGTATAATGAAGCTATGTGAAGAGGAGTATAGCCTTCCTCAGCATCTTTTTCATTAATTTTTGCGCCTTTTGCTATTAAAAAATCCATTAATTCTGTGTCATCTTGTAGTGTAGCAAGGTGAAGTGGAGTAAATCCATTTTTATCTCTAGAATTAATTGTCAGTTGATTAACAAGAAGTTTAGCAATTTTTTTGTGTCCATGCATAATAGCATAATGCAGTGGATTTCTATTTTCGTTGTCCACAACATTAAAGTCAGCTTCGTGCTCTAATAATGATTTTACTCCAACTAAATCGCCTTCTTTTGTAAACTTATGCAAGAGAGTGACTCCGCTTACATCTTTTGAGTTAATATCAAATCCACTTTCTACCAATTGATGTATGTCTTCCTCACACGCCATACCATTTTAATTAAACCCTTTTCGCATTAACAATACTCCCACTTAATTAAGTTTGAATGAATCTGTAAGAGATGTATCATAATTTATTTAAGTTACTAAATTCCGATATATTAAAGTCTACAATTTCGTTAATATATGGATTAAAGTGCCATTCCTTTCTTGTCATCCAAGTAGTTAACACTGTCTTAACTTACGATAGTGCCATCCCAGTGCTCCGACACTGGGATCCAGCCTTTCTTGTCAGCAAAAACTTAGAGTAACTTTTGTGCTCAAAAAAAACTCCTGGATTCCAGAATCATGCGTCAATGTTAAACAAAGTAGCATAGAATTCAAGAGGACAATTCCTAGAGAATTACTAGACCCAAAAAAAGGTAAGTCATGCTAATGTTATTTGAAAAGGACAAGCTAAATTTTTTTAATCTACAAAATGGAAAAATATAATTGATTAAAGATAACGATTGAAAGGTTGGAAAAATAAGTTAAAGAAAAGATTAATCGATATTATGCTGTATATAGTTGAATTCATAAGCAAGAATAGCCTTTTTACATTCTATAAAAGCAACGGGAAGTTGAAAAATCTGTGCCAGAAAATTAAAAGGTACCACTGTTGCAAAAGGAGCTGTTACAAAGGGCCATTCCAAAAAATGTTGAGATCGATGTAGAAGAGCAAATTAATATTGCAGAAATTGACACTCAACTATGTAAGTCTATCAATGAAAATAGCAAGAACCTTAGTATACTCAACCTATATGTAAAAAACTAGCAAAAAAAGCCCTGATTTGTTTGTTCTTTAGGCATAGGTGTCTAAAATTACAGAAATGAATCATTTTTTCTATTAAGCTTTTTCTACATCTAAAGTTTATGTACCGCTTAAAATGGAGACAAAGATCTAAATTTATTTATTTACGTCTCCAATTTTATCACGTATAATGGAGACAAAGATTTATATTTCGTATTTTATGTCTCCATTATTTATTGGTAGGAAAACTGAGTTAAAGAAATTGCTAGAGCTTACAGAAAAAAATACTGCATCTTTTGTAGTAGTCAAAGGAAGGCGTCGTATAGGAAAAAGTCGTTTAATTCAAGAGTTTGGTGAGTATTTTGAACAATATTACTCATTTATAGGTTTGCCACCAGAAAAGCATACTACAATGTCCTACCAACTTAATGAATTTTCTAGACAAGTTGCTAGACAATTTAATACATCTTTTGCTAGGTATGATGACTGGAGCGATTTACTATGGGCAGTTGGTGAACGTCTACTATCAGGGAAAATACTATTGTTATTTGACGAAATTTCTTGGATGGGCTCAAAAGATCCAACCTTTTTAGGCAAAATAAAAAATTTTTGGGATACACAGCTAAAAAATAATAACAAGCTAATTTTCGTTGTTTGTGGATCAGCTTCATCCTGGATCGAGAAAAATATACTTAGTAGTACTGGTTTCGTAGGAAGAATATCGTTAACTTTAACACTCGGAGAATTATCGCTTTCTGATTGCAATCAATTTTGGCCAAAAAACATTTCAGCATATGAAAAGTTTAAGGTGCTTGCAGTAACTGGAGGAATTCCAAAGTATTTAGAGGAAGTGAATTTTAAACATAGCGCTGAAGAAAATATTAAAAGGCTTTGTTTTACAAAAGGTGGTTTTTTAGTTGAAGAATTTAATCAAATATTCTCAGATTTATTCATGCGAAAAACGGCTTTTTATAAGCAAATAGTCAGAGCTCTTTCTACTGGAGCTAAAGAACAAGAAGAAATTTGTGCTACTTTAAATATCGTAAGACATGGACGCATTTCTGAGTATCTATATGAACTTGAGCTTGCTGGTTTTATTGCAAAGGATCATACTTGGAGTATAAAAACGGGTACTGATTCACGACTCAGGAGGTACAGACTTCAAGATAATTATTTAAGGTTTTATCTAAAATATATCGAAAAAGATCTAGGGAAAATTAATCGTGATACCTATTCTATAGGGTTCTTACCAGAGTGGTATACAATTATCGGGCTTCAATTTGAAAATTTGGTGCTGAACAATAGAAAGAGTATACATAATATCTTAGGAATTGATGGAATAATAAGCGAGAATCCATTTTTTCAGAAGAGAACGCGTAATAATGCAGGTTGTCAAATTGATTATATGATTCAAACGAAGTTTAACACTCTCTACATTTGCGAAATCAAATTTTCAAAAAGTAAAATTGGTCATTCGATAATACAGGAGGTACAAAAGAAAATAGATACACTAAATCGTCCAAAAGGCTTTTCATGTCGTCCAGTCCTTATCCACGTCAATGATGTAAGTGATGATGTTATAGATAGTGGTTACTTTTCACATATAATTGATTTTGGAGAATTATTAAATTATAAGTAATGTTTCCTGCTCTATCTGACTCAAAAAAACAGTAGTTTCTACAGTTATTCTTAAGTTTATAGAGTTTGCTAACATTAGTATCTTTAAAACATTTTAGAGGGTTATTATAGCGTTATCGGTGATCTAAATAATGGGCTGTTTTTATCAAAAGCTCATGTAATCTTTTCTAAACTTAAATAAACAGTTATTTCCAAAATGGAAACAACTCAAATAGTAAATTAGGGTAGGATTTTGAAGCTGTAAAGAAAAAAGGGGTTTCACCTCGAGACGACAACGAATCTGATGCTTTAGCTTTAATGTTCTATATTAGTAAAGATATTAATAGCTCATAGAAAGTGGGTCCTTTCGTCCATAATAGCGGATGGCTTTGTTGCATAGCACTGATAGGCATGTAAATCACAGTGAATTTACGCAGCTAATTTAAATTTAGCCATACCTATATCAGTAAATTTGTTCAATAAGTAGCACTTAATTAACAGCTCTTTTTCACGATTTACCTCTGATTTATTTTTCAAGCCAAACCCAAATATTTGCTTCAACCTATAGAAAAAGACTTCAATATAAGACCGTGCTCCATACTTAACTTTTTTCTTCCATTCATTAATACCATCTTCATAATTCTCATATGACCTAATTCTACTAATATACTTGTTTCTTTCTGATAAGTAGTCAGCTAAACAAATTTTAGTATCCTTCCTAGGGCGAATAATAGGCACAATATTGTATTTTCTGCATTCTTTATACACACTTTTTATATCATAAGCCGCATCTGCTCGAATAGAACAAATGTTATATTTATCACTGACTTCTTCTAACATATCGCAGACCGGCAAATAGTCTACAGCAACACCACTAGATGCTTATTGCTTTCTTATCATTTATGTTTAAAACAACATGTAATTTTCTTACTTGACCATAACCACTGTATTTTCTTTTTCGAGTTACTATGCCCACCGCTATTATTGTAGATACTAACTCTAGTGCTATCTACGGCAATTTCAACATTTTCCAGATCATCTTTATTGCTTCTATGGTCATCAATCTTCAAATTAAGCTTTTTAAATCTTCTGGAAGCTTGTGTATAGCTGATAATCTTAAGTTTTTTGCCTATTTGTACCATATAACCTTTTACAAAACCTACAGCTTGTCTCAAGCCAATTCTAAAAAGATGAACTATTATGTGTATTAAAATTATAACTTTATCACTATAAGTGTTCTGCAACTTTTGGACTATTTTCATACCAATTTTCTATGAACAAAATGAAAAACATTTCCTCTTTTTTTGAGAAACTCGTTATACTCTCTTTGGTTACTTACTCTCATTTTTTGTGGCATAAGTTGTACTTGTTTGAAAAATGCCTATTTTACAACAAAATGCGTTAGTAGCCATATATTAAAAAGCTTTTCTTCTTACAATAACCTCAACCAACACTAGCTATGCAACAAAGCCTTCCTTACTTAGCTGATCTATAGACCTGCTGCGGATCAAGCGATAAAAAGAAGGAAAGGAGAGTGACTAAAATGAAGGTTAACTAAAAGGCGTGCTTAAGATTTACAATACCAGCAATAATATTGAACCTCAGGTTATATTTTTTCTGAAAATTGCGATAAACATTCGACATAATCTTAAATATCTTTATCTCTCGGATCTTGTTTTCTACTCTCATTCTAAATGATTTCTATTATGCTCTTTCTGCTCTGGAGTTAATGGCTTTTTACGATACTTTTTATATGGAGTTATAACATTGCTTTGCAATTTTTGCCAACCTTGATATCCAGAATCGGTATGTTTTATGCTATCAAGTGGTAAATATTTTTCTTGTTTCCTTATGCAAAAATCACTAATTCTACCACGGTATGACTTTGACACTGATAAAATTCTTCCTCCTTCTTCGATAATAATCTCAGTTTTCATAGTGTTGGTTCTTTTTTTTCCTGAATATGATTTCTTCCGTTTTTTACTATCTTCTGGTCTCTGTATTTGCTGTTCTGTAACATCAGCCAAAATCTTCAGTATTTTTTCTGGCGTCATACTTCTATCTTTTGTTATAGTCACTTTTTTGGCGAGTAATGGCTCTATTCTCTTAAGTAACCTACATACATTTGCATTGTGTACATTGAATAGGCATCCTAAAAATCTATGCGTTATGTAAGTGCGATAGTACAAAATTACGCAAAACAACTTATCTTCCAGAGTTGGTAGTTTTGATCTTCTACCATGACACTTTTTCTGTTTTTCAAGTTTTTCCCATCCAGACCTCACTTTTTCCACTACTTTTTTGAACTCCTCTATAGTTAAACCTGTTATATTACGAAAGTTTCTTGGGTGTTTTTTCATATTATAGTAACTAAAGCTCATTTTCTTTCCTTACTTGATCTGCTTATTCTTCTTCTACCTCTCTCACATCATTTTTTCAATCACCTTTTGCAGCAGGTCTTTTGATGCAATTTGTAACCCCTATATCACCCCAAATTATAGCTTTTATGAATCATCAATTACTCAATTTTCTCTTCCTTTTCTGTTTCAATTATTTGCCATTTCATTGAAAAATTTGTTGAGGTAATTTGATAAGCAAGTTATTTTATTCATCATTAGTTCTCTCACTAAAATATATCCGAGAGAATTTTATATCTTCTTATCCTATCTTCTTCATACCTTTATTTCCTTAACTTGA
>DWOC01000006.1:0-15049 GCA_018250775.1 Helias cama
TACCATCAATTTACGACGATAAACATTGACTTAAGGTGATTTCTGGCGGGAAACGGTATGTTACTTGATGAAAGTTTGTAGGGACTCGTATTTCGTTTCCAATCGTTTGTACTGTCAGTGCGTTACGCTTCGCTCTAGAGGTAGCTACACGTTTACCTGCTCTGTGTGATTTTAATCTAAAAAGTGTTTCTCTTTCACTATTAAAGTTGAAACTTATATATCTAAGTGACCAGTGCGAAGCTCTAAGGATTTACGTTTGATTCATCGAAAACTGTCCAATGGTTCGGTAAATATTACGAAAAACATTTCAAAATAATTTCTCAACTGCCGGTGAACTGACCTACGACAACTCGCAACTCGCTCGCTTGCATCGGTTGCACCGCTTATGACTCATTATCGCTGTACACGTTCGCTTCTTGCTTAGTAACAACTGAGACACTTGTACTCTATTCGCTCGCACGTCTTTATACTTTTAAATAAGAACTGCGCTACTGCTGATTGCGTGAGCCGTGAAGCCGTTAACGTGGACATTTGATCGGATCTGCCTTTTATGTTACTGCACTATTTATAGACCTATAAACCAACCAATCTATTAAAATGTCCCAGAATCAAAATGTAACATTCAGAAGGAAGGACAGTAAGCAAATAATATTTCACACCAGCTTGGATAGCGAAGAAAGCTCGTTACTGTCAGCAGAATCAAACCAGTTACAAAGAAGCTTGCCCGACTTATCCACCAGAGACGATGATGAGGTAACAGAGCTAAAGAAAAAAATTGAAGAACTAAATATATTACTGGACAGTGCAAATTTAGAAATTGACAACTTAATATTAGAAAAGAACACTCTATTGGAAAAAATCTCTCACCAAGAAATAAGGTTCAATACTCTTTCTGCTATATCCTCTCCAAAAACACCAAAAAAGATTAAAAAAAAGAAAATAAAGTCTACCTCAAGTCCGTTTCTTACTCAATCAACAAAAACGCCCCAACTCGTAGAGCACAAATCATTACAAGACTTACAGAACTCACCAACTGATTAACAAATCCTATTGGAACCAAACATATCATCGGAAGATGTGCACAAAAATAGCAAACCAGACCTTCCAAGTAAAATATTCATCTATGGAACACAACAGTGCTCAGGTCTTGCACTAGCATTAATTAAATCCAGAGAAAATACAAACTACCAAAAATACAACATTTCATCGTTCACAAAACCATTCGCAAATACAGAAGATGTGCTATCAGGATGTATTGATAATAGTTTTCTTATTGGGGACTCTAACAAAGTAATAATTTGTGTTGGTGAAAATGATTCTAATCCAATAAAAATTACTTCTAAACTTAGCGCAATTATAAAGAGACTTAAAAATTGTTCAATTTTGATTTTAAATGTTTTAAAAAATGATTACCTAAATGAAAAATTATTAAATATGAATTTACGTATATTATGTAATAACTATAAAAACTGTCACTTTATAGAAAATAAATACCATTATAATAATTATTTACTGGACATTTGGAGGGAAATTAACTATTGTATTGACTGCCTTGACTACGAGCATTTATATCTCAATGTAAAACAAATAAAAAGACGCTTGCAATCCACGGTATCAACTCAAAAAAACACGTACAGGAAAACGACTATGCTAAAGCAAAAATCTATCTTAGACTACTTCCATTATAACCTAGACAAGCCAGGGTCTCCCACAATTAGTGAAAAACATCTTAAAAATACTTTTTTTCGTCAAAAACTATAGGTCACAATTGTTAATTTTACATCAAAATGTTGCTGGCCTAATGAGCAAAAGAGACATATTAGAAGTTACTTTACAGGATCTTAGTGAGAGGAAAAAGTACATCGACATATTATGTTTTTCTGAAACTTTTATCAAACGTGGGGAAGAAATAAATGTAAAGTTAAATGGCTTCATATTAGCAGATAGTTTTTCACGATTACAACAGAGACGTGGTGGGGTTTGCATAATGTGTAGGAATAGAGTTGCCTACCAAAAACTATTAATTTCTAAGGATTTATACCAAGAACACTGTTTTGAAATCTGTGGCATAGAATTACCTTATATTAAACACATTGTCTTATGCATCTATTGAACACCGAATAGTAATTTAATTACATTTTTGGGAAATTTGGAAAAACTATTAATTAATATACGACGTAAAAATAATTATAAAGTTATAATCACGGGTGACTTTAATATCGATCTTATGAAAAACACGACAGCAAAGTCGCAGTTTGTTAGGCTGGTAGAAATGTTTAACTTAACTATACACATTAAAACCCCCACAAGAAATAAGGCTTGCTTAGACCAAATATTGAGCAATATTCCGGAATCATTAGGAGAAACATTGAACCTATATATATCGGATCACAATACTGCGCAGCTACTCTCAGTTCCATTATCTCATCATAAATTGCTTCCTAGAGCGCAGTACATAAGGTTCAGAGACATAACCCCAATTAATATATTGAAGTTTTGTAATTGTATTTCACAACTATCTTGGGCTGAAATTTACAGTGAAGAAAACGCAGATATAGCCTTCAATAAATTCCATGAGCTTTTTAAATTATTTTTTGACTTATGCTTCCCAGTTCTGCGACGAAAGGTACAAATATCAAATAAGGCTAATTGGATTAGTAAAGGGATAAAGATATCTGCAAGAAAAAAGAGAAAGCTAAGATATCATTATTATAAAACTCGTAACCCAAAACATAAACTCAATTATTTAAAATTTAGTCGGGTATTAAAAAAATGTATGATATCATCCCAAAAACTACACAACCAAAAAACTGTGGATAGAGCTAGAAACAAATGTTTAGCTTCCTGGAAGATTATTAAAGAAACTAATAATAACTCAATAAATCGTGAAAAAACAATTAATAAAATTTACTGTAATAATGTATGTTTTACGAATCCAATAGACATAGCGAATAATTTTAATGACTTTTTTATAAATATGACATCAAAATGCACCATTACCAATGACATTTATAGACGTGATATTGATTTCAACAATCATTCTCTATTTCTCTATCCCACAGACTCACGTGAGATATTAAAAATTATAATGAATCTCAATAACACAACATCTGTTGGCTACGATCGTTTCCCAACGAAAATAATAAAAATTGCAGCAAAAGTAATCTCACCAGTTCTATGCTATTTGATTAATATTTCGTTTACGACTGGCTTATTTCCTACATTACTCAAAATATCAGTAATAAAGCCGATACATAAAAAAGATGATAAAACCGACATGAATAACTATCGGCCAATAGCCCTTATCCCAATATTATCAAAAATATATGAAAAAGCTATGCTAACACGCATCACAGCCTTCCTTGATAAGCATAAAATTTTATCCACTTGCCAAAATGGTTTTCGCAAAAACAAATCAACAACTTTAGCAGCCTTCAATTTAGTTAATAATATTCTTGAAAGAGTAGATAAAAAACAAAAAACTGCTGGCATATTTTTCGATATGAGCAAAGCTTTCGATTTTGTTCCCCACAAGCTATTATTATGGAAGTGTGAAAAATATGGCATTCGAGGTAAGCCACTAGAATGGTTGGAAAGCTATCTAAATGATCGCCGACAATGTGTAGAAACAACTAATATAAACTTGACAACTGGCGAAGAGGAAACTTATGCCTCCGACCTAAAATACAACAGAGTAGGAGTTCCTCAAGGAAGCATACTAGGTCCGTTGCTCTTTATAATTTTTATTAATGATATAACAAAAGCAACAAATTATCAATGCTCGCTCTATGCTGATGATATAGCACTTATAGTGTCAGATATAATAATAATAATAATAATAATAATAATAAATTTTATTTGCAAGAACATAGTACAAAATTAGGTCTTAATGTATATTATTGTCCTTATGTTCTACCTATACAGAGGTGTGCAAAATATAAATTTAATACAATATTATTCGATAAATTCATTAAAATTACTAAATGTCAAAGTTATAAGTTATATAATAAAAAATTCAAAGGATATAATGTCAATAATACTATTGGATATCTAATTAAATTCGAAATCAAAGAAATCGTCTAGGGTATAGAAATTCCAGTCTAATAACCATTTATGCAGTTCATATTTAAATTGATAGATTGGCAATTTTTTCAAAAACTGTGGCAGATGGTTATATATTTTAATAATAGAGAAGTATGCATTTCTTTTTAGCATTCGTAGCTTACAGATAGGAGTATATAACTTTAAGGAAGTTGAATTACTTCTCAATCTTAAACTCTTATATTCTGCCGCTAGCTTGAAGTATTGTGGGTATTCTTTAACAAAGAGACTGGCTGCTTTAATGTACATACAATTTAGTGTCAGTACCTTAAGTTTCTTAAACAATGGACGACAGCTATCTAATGGTCCCACACCACAAACTGCCCGAATTGCTTTCTTTTGAATTCGAAAAGCCCTTATAGCTTCCACGGAATTACCCCATAACAGTAGTCCATAGGAAAGGTAAGAAGCAACATATCCATAGTATGCACTGAGTGCAGCCCTCTGAGACACTATCAATCGTAAGCGTCTTATTGCATATATAAACCTTGCAAGCTTGTCACAAACCATAAATATATGATGCTTCCAAGTTAAACTGTCATCTATTATAATTCCTAAATATTTGATTTTGTCAACTGATTCTACAATTTGTTGGTTAACTGTTACATTAATTGGTAATTTTTGGAGTTTGTGCGAGCCGAATAGTAATATTTTTGTTTTACTGACATTAAGTTTTAAATTATTATTTGTCAACCAACCACTAATGTTGTTTAATGTCTTTTGTACTTCTTTTCGTAAGGTTTCAACACTATCACACTTGACTACAACAGTTGTGTCATCAGCAAAAAGTATCGTTCGGTACTTAGTGGTTTTAACTATATCATTAATATATAAAAGAAACAAGAAGGGTCCCAATATACTGCCCTGTGGAACTCCAAATTTATTAAATTTCTGAGCCGACTTGCATGTTACTTTGAATTTATTAACAAGTTTTGATATTTCCGTGTATTGTTTTCTCTCGGAAAGATATGAAGTAAACCATTGGAGTGGTTTTCCCCGAATACCATACATTTCTAGTTTATTTAATAGTATTTTATGGTGGACAAAATCAAAAGCACTTGTCATATCGAGAAATATGGCAGCTACTTGTTTTTTGTTATTTAATGCTTGAGTAACTTCTTTCACTAAATTGTAACAGGCTAGGGTAGTGGATTTGTTTTTCAGAAAGCCAAATTGTTCATTGGCTAAAATGTTCTGATTAATTGCATAATTAATTAAACGTTTGAGCATAGCTTTCTCAAACACTTTTGACAATATAGGTATAAGTGCAATAGGCCGATAATTGGTTATATCTTTCCGATTATTTCTTTTAAATAAGGGTTTGATTACTGATAATTTGAGAGCTTGGGGAAAGACTCCTTGTTCAAAGGAAAAGTTAATAATATGACTAAGGGGCATGCTTATAAAGTTGACGCAGGTTTTTATAATTTTTGTAGTTATGCCATCGTATCCGACTGAATTTGTATTTTTAAGGGACTTAATAATAGTTATTATTTCTTTATCATCGACTGGAGTCAGAAACATAGAATTTGGATTATCAGATAAGTATCCTTGATTATTATAGTTAGATTGATTAGATACAAAATCGTCAGTATTGGTCAAATTAATAAAATAATTGTTAAATAATTCACAAATGTCCATCTGTTTATTATAATTTATATTATTATGTATAATTATGTCTATATCTTGATTTGTAGATGCACTACCTATATTATTATTTATTACGTCCCAGGTACCTTTACATTTATTTCTATGGGTATCTATATATTTTTTGTATCCCAGTTGTTTTGCTTTATAAATACATTTTTTAAATAAATATGTATATTTCCTATATTTTAATGCATTTATATTTTTATTACTTCTTGTGTTCTTGTATGTTAAAAACAAAACCCTTTTATGAATACTTGCTATTTTAATGCCTTTTGTTTTCCAATTGATTTTTTTGTTTTGAACTTTCTTTTTTACAACAATTTTTGGAAAACACAGGTTATAAAAAAGTAAAAATATTTCGTGAAATTTGTCGAACATTTCGTTAAGAGTTTGACATTCATACACTTCCGTAAAAGATAGTGAACGCATAATATCAGAAAATTTAATAATATTTTCCTGGCTGTAATCACGAATTGTTTCATACCAATAATTATTTTTACTAGAAATTTGGGTATTGATCGTTAGCGTTTGGCCTGTTTCGTGATCTGAGAGTGCTAAATAATGAATTCCGGGAGTTACATTCTTACAGTTGCTTATGATAAGGTCCAAGCACGCAGCCTGTCGGGTTGGGTTAGCAATGTGAATGTCAAAGTTATAATTTTTAAGAATAATTTTTAATTCTCGTGTTTTTGCATTTTCTTTTAGTATGTCGATATTTAAATCGCCGCATATTATAATTTTGTTTCTTTTCTTTTTTTCAGACACGTAGTATAATAAGGCCTCTAATTTTTTAAAAAACACTTGTGTGTCTCCATTTGGAATCCTGTATAAGCAAACAATTATAATATTTAACATAGATATTTCAATTCCACAACATTCAAACAAAAAATTGCAAGCTAAGTCTTGTATGTAAGGTATAATTTTAAAGTCTAAATAGTTTTTAATAATAATACATGTACCGCCTCGCTTATTTGGTCGAGAATACGACGAAGCAAATTTATAAGACGGTAGTTTAAATAAAGATTCTGTCCCCTTCTGTATGAATGTCTCGCAAAGACAGATAACCTCCACGCTCATGTTGTTTTGTTGTGCTAATTGTAGTAAGGCAAGTTCTAGGTCTTCAAGCTTGTTTATTGCACCGGCTATATTTTGGTGCAATACTGTAAAATTGTGTGGTGATTTAGTGACGAAAAAATGGATTGTTTACGTGCGTTATTGTTGTGTTGTCATGTGAAAAATTGCCCGGATTGGATTTAGCTGATATTTGGAGGTTAGTTTTACAACTTTTATTACTAAAATAATAGGGAATTGTCCCTTTCACGTATTTGGTCACTTCTTTTGTATTTTCACTGATGGTTTTTTTTAAGCTATTATTTATTGTTTTAAAATAAAATGGTATTGTTCCTTTTTTGGGGCCATTTGTTGTTAAAATGTTACTGTAGGTTTTATGGTTTTCTCTCATTAAAATCTTTAGGTTTTTAGGATCTAAATATTTACTTTTATAGTCGTCACTTTCAAGCTCAAAATTTAGGACCCTACTCAAATAAGTTAAATATAAATTATACTTTGTGACAAACAAGCTCTTGGATTCTTGTAGTGTTAAAAAATTATTTAATATAATGAATTTACAATTGGAATATGTTTTTAACAATGCCCTAAGGTGATTATTCAAGTAATTTTCATTTAAAAAAATATTGTGAGTTACTTGCGTTACATATATCCTAATATTTTTAAAAGCTTGCAATTTATTAAGGGTCACACTTAGTGCATTTACAATGTGATAAGGATTTTTATCATTTGCTCCTACTGAAATAATAATTCTGTCTCCGTCTTGTAATGTGGTAAGCAGGTTGTCACAATACTTTAAAGATTCTTCACATAAAGACCCTGGCTTGATGAATGATGATATTTTGTACGGCGTCTGACTAAATTTAGTTGTACATTTTATAAATTTGTAAAGACCGGATGCTTGTTGATCTCCTAAAATGTGGATAGTTTTATTGGAGTGTTGAAATTGGGTCTTCTTAGTTTCTTCCGGCTTTTCTAAATCACCCGCGATAATCTTGCTATTGTGGTTATTATATTGTGCGTTCTGTTGGTGGTTGGACTTATCTTGTTGTGATTGATCCTGGCCGTCGATCGCAGTTAAATGTGATAGTCGTATGTGGTTTTTTGGTGTGGAAGTAACTCGTTGCTGCTGAAGCGACTTTTTCTTACATTTTAAGGGAGTGGTCATGCTACTCAAGTTCAAATCCTCAGTACAAATGGATTTATAGATTTTAAGTTTGTTTTCATATTCAAGTAGTTGTTTTTTTAGTTGCGTATTTTCTAAGTTCAGGTTATCAATTTCATTGTTGGCGCTATTCAATTTCGTACGAAGGTCTGTGATTTCGTCATTATATTTTTTCCATGTTAAGTCACTGTCTACAGTTGAAATATTTGGGAGACTTGTATAACTAAGCTCTATGGCAGATGATTCAGTTGTATCCTTTACTTGATCGTCGTCAATATTGTCATCTGATCTATTTAATCTTTTAAATTGTATATTGGATGGGGTAGTTTTTCTTCTGTAAGTAATATTATCAATAGTAGCCATATTTTTAAATGAATTAGGTATAGCTTTTACGATATCTTAATATTACACACTGATGTGGTCGCTCTTGTAGGGTAGGTCGTAACGGTTTTCAGAGTTGTCACAAAGATTCGTTGCAATTAGATATTTTCCTTTTAAGTAGAGTTGTAGAGTTTAAAGTACTTTTAATTTGAAACTATGATTGTATATAATGTTTTAATTAAGTTTTTAAGATTCGTGCTATAGATTCGTGTTTCACAGTGTATAATCACTTGGTATTAAAGTCTTTGAAGATCTTCGATATTTGTCACAGTTGTTTATAAATAACATTTATATATAACAATTGACAATCTTAAAAAATCAATTCATGACGGGATAGACAACATTGCTAAATGGCTTAATGATAATAATTTGAAATTAAATATGAATAAAACAAAATACATACAATTCCGAAACATAGGTACAAAAAAAAATTAACTTAAATATTCAATATAATAACACTTTTATTAGTGAAGTGAACGCAATAACTTTCTTAGGTTGACTTATAGACATAGATGACTGTTGCATATGGAAACCTCATGTGGAGAAACTTTGTTCCAAAATTAGTCGTTTTGTCTACCCCTTATGGCGACTTCCAAAAATAAGCAATAAGGCTACAGCTTTAAAAGCCTACCACGGCTATATTTGTTCTAATTTAAGATATGGAATTCTATTATGGGGGAATTTGGTAGACTCCAAGAAAGTGTTTTTAGCCCAAAAACGTTGCATACGAGCTATTGCTGACGTTACGCCAGACACGAGTTGCAAGCCTCTTTTTAAAAGTCTTAAATTGCTAACTTTGACCAGTCTATATATCTTTGAGGTTTGTATTTTTGTAAAAACACACATGTATTTATTTAAAAAAACGAATGACTATTGTACATTTTATACACGATATCCAGATAAACTTTGTCTCCCGGTATCCAGATCAGCAATGAGGTCTAGAAATTGCTATCACATGTGCGTTAAAATATTTAATAGAATACCTAATGACATAAAAAAATTAACATTAACTAAGTTTAAAACACGCATTCATGACTGGCTTCTGGAGAAATGTTATTATAATATTAAGGAATACTTGAATTGACACAATATATTCTATTAATTATTGTTGTCATCGGGTTGTCATCAGAGCGACACCTCGCTCGATTACACTCGCAGATTTAAATCTAAATAAGTGGATCAAAGTGAAGTTGCGATAGTAAAAACTATATATATTGGTGCTCTAAAACAAATTCTGTCTAGTGAAGTTTAGTTGATTCAAATCAGACACGAAACAAAGAAGTTATAAACTAAAACATTTTGAAAGTTTTAACAAACGGTCGCAGACCTGACCTACGACAACTCGCAGTGCAACGCAGTGACAGATTCAGATACAGTGGCCGTTTTAAACGCGAATCGCTATACAAGATTATTGATACAAAATGAACCTAAACGACAACATAACGTTACGAAAGAAAACAAGAAAGAATCTTAATTTTTCCGAGTGTGTGACTGTTAATGTGGAGGAGGAAGATTCTTCACCAATGAACGTGAGTAATTCAAGTTATAATAGTATAATGGATAGCCAACAAAATGATATAATACTGGTAGAATTGAGGAAATTAAAAAAAGATCTCGAAATTGCTTATGAAGAAATACATAATCTAAAATTGAAAAATCAGGAACTATTCAACATTATAAACCAATATGATTACAAATCGCAACCTTCAAACTCAGCTCAGCAAATTACAAGCATAAAACAAAACATAAATTTAAACCAATGCTCGACACCAATCAAGTCAACAAAGAGTAGTATATGTACACAAGGGGCATCTCATAAAAGTCTACTAGATACAAATACAGAAAATTCGGATGATGTTCGGGATTTCAAAGTATTACATCAAAACTTACCCAACTCTACAGTAAAAAATTCAAGATACCACCGTGAAATAATCCAACCTACCGCAAATTTGGAAAACCAGAATAAATCAAAAGTGACAGGAAATTCAAATACAAAAGTAAGATCACTGTTTTTGCTAGGAGATCAACAAGTAAGAGGACTCGCTGAAAAATTGATACAGTCTAGGGACAATAAGTGGAACAATGTGTATAATATTTGTGCCTTTGTGAAACCGTTTGCTCTTAGCTCAGAAGTTTTATCTTACTGTAATGTTCTACAAAATAAACTTATTGCAGGAGATAAAATTGTAATTGCATTGGGGGAAAATGAAAAAAATCCCTATTTATTAATAAAGCACCTAACTTTAGCATTGCATAGCCTGAAAAATTTTAATGTTTATATATTACAAGTTAGAAATAATAAATATCTTCAAGAATACAAATTGAATGATACTATTTGCTCATTAAGTAAAACATTTAAAAATTGTAAATTTATACATTTTCAATATATGACCCAACCTCAGGATTATTTACAAATGATTGTGGAAAAAATTAACTTTAATATAGACTCAGATGATTACGAATATAAGTTGATACCTCAGGTCGCATATAAAAGTAATTTGAAAACAAAATCTATGATGCAAAATATAACAACTAAAAATACAGTACGGTTTTTTACGTCATCTAGTAATAAATTTATACACAAGAAAGGGACGATCCCATACCTTTTTCTAAAACAATTAAACAAAACACAAAGTGAACTAAAGCGAACGGAGAAAAGCTATCCTAAAAAAGGAACTATACCTTACTACTTTAACAGGAAATTAATTGACCCCCATAACGTAAATAATATACCGCAAACTAGCAAAGATCATTCATTTCGTGCCTAAAAATAAATTTGAAAATCTTATCTTATTACACCAAAATATAGCCGGTCTCTTAAATAAGATTGACAACATAGAAATATCACTGAGACAGTTATTACAAAAAAATATAAAAACGGATATATTATGTTTTACTGAGACATTTGTTAAAAAGGGTTCGGAATCAAATATATTATTAAGTAATTTTAAAGTAGCAAGCGCCTACTCACGAGTTAATGTCAAACGCGGTGGCACTTGCATTTTGGTAAGAAAAGACTTTGAGTTTAAGCAGTTAGAAATAACGAGGAGACTAGCATGTCCCTATATTTTTGAATGTTGCGGTATTGAATTAATTAACTATAAAATATTAATAATTTGTATTTATCGAACCCCAAATAGTGACATTTTTTATTTTTTTGACAAATTTAATACTTTATTGTTATCATTGACTAGAAATATTAGAAAACAAATTATTCTGTGCGGTGACTGGAACATAGATATGTTATCAAATAACAAATATAGCAAGGAATTGACCAGCATATTGTATAACTATAAATTGTATAGCCACATCAATTTACCCACTAGGCAAAATTCTTGCTTAGATCTTATAGTGAGTAACATAGAAAACGTTCAGTCTAAAATCCACCTTTTGGCTCTATCAGATCACGAAACTGCACAATCGATATCAATAAAAGTGCATAAATTGAGAAAAGTGACGCATTGGATTGAATATAAACGTGATTACAGTGATGACAATATAGAAAAATTCGAGGATAGTATAGCCGCGTTGACATTTACTGAATTATATAATATGACTGATGTAAATTGTGCATTCGACTATTTCCATGAAATAATCAGTTTATTTTATAACCTATGCTTTCCCTACATTAAAGTTAAAATATCAAACTCACGTAAAATAAATAAATGGATTACGAAAGGACTAAAAAAATCTAGTATAGTAAAACGGCGTCTTTATATAGCCACTAGAATTGGCAATAATACTAATAAAAGTACAAATAAATATGTGTACAAAAAATATAAACGAATGTTCAAAATATGTCTTCTTAAATCACATCAATTATATAATTCTTGTCTTATTCGTAATAGTAAAAATAAATGTAAAGCCGCCTGGTCTATAATAAAAAATAAAATAGAAAATAGTATTGGTCAAAATTGTATAAATTTGATTAAATACAATAACGCTGAATATACGGAACAAAAAGAGGTAGCAGAAGTACTCAACAATTATTTCGTGGATTTGACTTCTGATAAATGTCCATGTAAGTTAAGCAAACACAAATCACAAATAGAAAGTAATGCTAAAACAATTTTTCTTGAACCCACGAGTCCACTAGAAGTTATAAAAACAATAATGAGTCTTAAAAATAGTAAATCGTTTGGTTATGACGGTTTAGATACAAAAAATCTGAAAAATTGTGCGAAACATATTTGTGATCCAATAAGCTACATAATAAATTTATCTTTTACGGAAGGTCAATTTCCAGAAAATCTGAAAAAAGCTATAGTGAAGCCTCTTCATAAAAAGGGGGATAAAACAGATCCAAATAATTATCGACCCATAACTCTAATAAGCATTCTGTCGAAAATTATAGAGAAGGCTATATATGTACGGTTCATGGGATTTTTTAACAAAAACGACATTTTGAAACAAGAACAGTTTGGTTTTAGAAAAAATAGCTCTACCACTCTTGCATCATTTCAGTTAATAAAAATTATCACAGAGAGTCTTAATGAAAAAACACCAATAGTTAGCATATTCCTAGATGTGACAAAAGCCTATGATTTTGTTATGCACGAAAAACTAGTTGAAAAACTAGAAAAGTATGGCATTCGAGGTAACGCACTAAACTTAATAAAAAGTTTCTTACATGATCGACGGCAGTGTACGGAAATAGAAAAAATAGGCATGGTGCGTAATACCACAACAAAGGTCATTTTACGATCAAAATATCGGCGAAATAATAATTGTGGTATTCCGCAAGGAAGTATTCTAGGACCATTATTATTCCTGGTGTACATAAATGACCTACCCAGTTGTACACTAAATCAATGTATCCTATTTGCTGATGATACTACACTACTGGTTAAGGAAAAAGATAACAGCTTAATGAGAAATAAAATAGAAGACTCCTTACGTGATGTGACAAACTGGTTAAATAGGAATAATTTACAATTAAACGTAACTAAGACAAAATTGATTCATTTTAATACAAAACGTACTTTATTACCTTTCAATATAAAACATGACGGGACGATTGTTGACGAAGTAAATAATACGACATTATTAGGGATAATTATTGGCAAAACACTAAAATGGAAAGAACATATAGAACAAATTTGTAAAAAAATTGACCGTTTTGTCTTCGCTCTCAGACGAATAAGAAATACAGTATCTGAGGACGCTGCTTGGTGTGCCTACCACGGCTACGTCACATCGGTTCTTTCATATGGTTTAATTATATGGGGAAACTCGACAGATGCAATTCGAGCTTTTAGAGCTCAAAAAAAGTGCATAAGAGCTATTTGTAATGCACAACAAACTGATAGCTGTAAACCATTGTTCATAAAAAAAGGTAAACTAAGTCTACCATGTATGTATATACGAGAGATATGCTTATTTGTATATAAATATATAGATTATTTTGAAATAAATAAAAAGAAGTCGCAAAGGGCAGTAAAAAACCACCAAACACTATTAGTACCAAAGTGCAATATTAACATATTTAAAAAAAATGTCTATGTTATGGCTATTAAAATTTTTAATAAAATACCAGACTCTTTTAAAGAATTGCCTTTTAATAAATTCAAGGATCAAATAACAAAGTGGCTCCAAACAAAATGCTTTTATTCAATTAATGAATTTTTAGAAATATGAAAAATGAATTATATTGTATAAATTATTGACTCATGAATTTATGATATTGACGATTTGTAATTTTAATGTTTTATTTCACATCAGTTTTAATGGAATATGATTTTATTTTTATTTAAATTCATCTTAATTAGTATGATATTGTAAAAACATTTGCATGCCAAACAGGTAAAATAAGAGGAAGATTATTGTTTATTTTTAATTTGTTTCCACCATTATGTACCTTATTTAGCAAATAAAGATTATGATTATGAAGGGACTTCCAGAAGCATTGGTTCCGTGACACATTAGAATAATAAACTAAACATTTTACAATATTACGAGTAGTAACAGTGAGCAGAGAAAGCCCAAGCAACATCTAGAATTTTTAAAGACAATTGAGATATCTCAAGGATACGTCGATATTGGAGCCTGCTAGGGAAGGAACATATCGGCACCCTCATAACCGGCGAAAAGACGCAAGTCTTTCCTGATTTGTGACTTGATTAAATTATGAGAACCTCCACCTTTTCTGAAGTTGGATAAAAGGAGTGACGCAGTGAGCTTACCTTTTTACGCAAAAACGGCTTGACGAGGTGATGAAATTTGGCAAATAGATAATTCAGAACGTAGAGCATCAAAGTTTTTGTATGTAAGAAAACATACTTCCCTGTGTAAATTCCACCAATTATACACTATTATTATTTACGTGTCTTCCTGAAACTTACATAAAGTTAATGCGTCTCACAAAATTGTATAATATATAAATTTTATATTATACATTCTCATTATTTTAAGTAACGTTCATGTTCAGGAAATGTTTGAGGGATAATAAAATTAAATTTACCAGGAAACTTGCTAAAAATAAAATAAAATTAAAGACAATAGGTTTAATTACACGTTTCTGCTAAAATATTTTCGCTTATACTGAATAATGTCGTGCTGTACAGAAAAAGATTTTATTATATTTAGTAGATATTCCGTGTCACTTGCGACTTCGACGTAATTTCAAAAAAATATTTATAGCAAACTAGCTGACCCGGCACGCATAGCGAGTGAGTAGATCGCAAG
>DWOC01000007.1:0-14880 GCA_018250775.1 Helias cama
AATGTATATAAAGGAAATATAATATGTCATGAACATATTAAAGACGGTATACCTACTACAATTATTATTTTTGTTAATAGTTTTTCTACATCTATTGTTTATTGATAAAATTTAAGTGCTATGTTATATAGAATTAGTTTGTACGTATTAGTTATCTAAAACTTAAACCGGCATTTGCTTTTTTCATTAGAAAATTTGCTGACAATGGCTATGCAGTATATTTAGTAGCGATTCTTATTCAAGCAATGGTGTCTTGAATTTGATTTTTATGATTGCGAAAAAAGACTAATATAAACCTCGTACGATTCTTAACTTTGTATAATTGTCTAATGTTTAGCGTTAAGTACTTTTTAAGGTTTGAGAACCTCGTGTGCATTCGATAACTTGCAACGTTGGTTTTTAACATCTGTACAACGATACAACAATTGTTAAACTGTAATTACTTAACCCTTATCTACTAGCTATTTACTTATTACAACTACTGTGCTTTAAAATACAGGCTTCGGTGTAGTTTAGTTTCCACATAAAGTATTAATAATAAAGTATTTAAGTAATAATAATTACTTAAATACTTTATTTTATAATTTTAGCAATTATTATTTTAATATTGTTTAAGATAATCTTCTCTGTAATTATCTTATTTCTGTAACAAGCACGTATGTGTAATTTACGAAAATGAAATAAAATAATATTACTATTATATAATTGTTATATCTATATTTAATAATTTAGTGCCATCTTATTCGGAGACGAAAGATTGACAAACTTGAAAGATAGGATAACTTACATCTCAATTTATAGTTGCAATATTATTTTATTGCAAATATAATAACATTCTATAATGTACGCGAGCGAAACAGCGAGCAGAAAACTAGTATTACTATGAAATATGCATAATATTTTCAAAGTAACTTATGTACGTACTTAAGTATACATATTGTTTAAATCTACACGCATAACGATGATATTATAAGTTCTATAAAATAAAACTTATTAGTTGTTTAATTTAATCCACCATAAAATATTATTTTATCTACAATCGAAAATATAACTAATTTTTATTCTGAAAAGATAGTCGACTCAGCAATTATAGACAGACATTAAAGTAAATATTTCCAACAGGTTTAAGTAACAAGAATATTATGTAGAATAGTATTCAACAAAACTTCAAATATATATTTTGTACCTACCCAATAACGCATCATTATCATAGCAACACTGAAGGAGAAATGTCAAATTATCAATCAATAACTGTACGCCATGCGCGAGACGCACGTTTCATTCAACCCTTCTAGACGCGCCAATAAATAAGCGATTACCGGCATCTACATAATATACCGGTCATGAATGCTTTATGTAATGCTTTTTATTACATCGCAACATTAATTGTTTTAAAAAGCATGTAATAAGGAAATTGAATTATGTCCTAAAGGATATATCTATCCAATAGAACCTTAGGACTTTTTCAAAAGGAATTACCAACCTTACATTAGATTACCGGGGAAATTGTAATTTATGTGCAATTTAGTAAGAGAAAGTAGTTAAAGCAAATTTTAAACACTTTTCAAGAAGTAAGTATACAGAATACAGCGTATACGAGTATACACCGAACAAGTAAAAACATGCAAGTGTTGAAAACTGAAAATTCGAAACTGGCATTGGACACTCAGACTCGTAAAAAAGACAAAGGGTTTGTAATAACGCTATCTCTCTGCTACTAGCTTTTATACGGTAATATATAGGTATGTTCGAGTCTGCGCATTGCGCCGAATAAGGTGAACATTTTTGCGTTTCAGCGCCTGTTGATTTGTTATTGTCAACAAAGAACAATTCTTTGACACTGTACTGTTGCTATAAATCTAAAAAAGTACCCTTAAAAACACGTAATCTGAACTAACAGTGGATAAAGCCGTAAATTTTGGAAGTCGAAGTGTAATTCTTAGTGAAATCATATACATTGTGTGTCGTATAAGCTGGGACAATCGGAGGACTTCTTAATGTTTTTAAGTAAGTATAACACAGTTATTCTAAATGTCATTCGTGTATTTGTGATATTATGACATGAATGAAGTTTTATCATAGTTAAGTTATATTATGACAAACTACAATTTTTATCATAAATGTGTGATGCCTGCTTTTAGTTTGCTTTGCGCAGCCGTGAAGCTTGCGCGTGCTTTTTAAAACGCCAGAGAAATTTAAGATTAAAGGTGTACAATAATATGCAATTAATAAACAATTTATTAAAATCATATAATCGTTCGTCTAATATTACATGCAATCGTGTAGGTATATACTTATAAATATAAATACGTTTATATCATAATATTTGTCTATTGTGTGTGATTGTGTGGACGCCATATATAAAGATACACAAAGGATACTAATGATAGAATTTTATAGTTGATACATGGTTGATACATTACCGAACATAAGAGGAGGACATTAAAATAGCACCTGGCGAACTATGACGGCTCTACAATCTATAAAAAAATACACAAAATAAGTAGCTGAGGTGCTGCGCGCTGGTACAAATGCGAATGTGTGTGTGTATATTTGTGTCTATTGTGTATTTACGTCAAAACAACAAAACTGATTTTGATGAAACTTGGGTAGAAGACATTTTAAGACCCGTGCTCAAAATAAAGGCTAAACATTATTGTAAAATTGTCTTAGCAAAACGTTCATTTGTCTAAAATCAAACTATCCTTGGGCTAAAATAGTTACGTCCCGCGAACGTATGGCGAATAGCAACGCTACTTTGATGTGCGTTGATCGCACACGATCGAAAAAGATCTGCCAGTCAGACAGTTGTTAGTTACTACTATTATTAATAACAAAACCGACTTCAACACAAAAAAGCATGAAATAAGTTTAAAACAGACTTCATACATTTAAGCCTTCATTAATTGCGGAGCTAGATCAGAATTCAACATTTTGGAGTCAGTGCCAAAGACGGAGCATTCATTAAATAATTATTTATTTTTTGTTTTTTAGTTTGGAGCATAAGTTTTTGTTTTTAGTTTAGTGTTTAGTTAGTTTTACATAAAAAAGAAAATTACATAGACTTTATCTCTGAGAAAGTCTGTAAGCTGACATGAACAGGCTGGCATGAAACACACAATATTTCAAGGGTTTTTTCTAATAATTCGCACAGCGGGGTTCCTTTTATTTAATTATCATAACAACCTAACATAACCTAACCCAGACTTGTTTTATTTTTTACTAAAATTTCCTTTTTTACTCTGAGGTCTACTCCTTCGTCAGATTATGTAAGGTCAATAATATTTCGGCTGTGCAAACTCATTGTCAGCTTTAATAAGTTGTTTCCAAGCGCGTTTTTTAACTCCTATTCCTTGAGGAGTTTTCTTCAAGTACTTGGAAGCCCAGCATCTGATCCTCACCAAAGTAATATATAACTAATCAATAAATTATATACTTTCCATTTAACAAATAATTTTTCGAATTCCGCCGTTACAAATAGATATACCAATGGAGTTCCACTCCATCAGCAGACACTAAGGTCCATAAGATTCTGGTTCTGCATAGTATCAATTAAGAATTATCAAAAATGATGTTTCATTTCAAGTTATAAAATAACTGAGAAAAGGTCATACATAAAAAAATATATATACACGTGGACTTCAGAACCTTCTAATTTTGTAGAAGTAGGTTAAAAATTAAAAGTTTTATTTGCGTCGTAGGTACTATAGATTTTGACGGCAGATTTTATTGTTTCAAGTACTTAGGGGTGTAATTCAAGTATTTCTTCATCTTACCTTTGTTTAATCTTGATGACAGGATTGATGACGTAGACGCCTACGTGATGATTATGTCCGTAGTATTTATTGTTTTCTTTGCCGGATTATCTACAAACATTTTTATTTGAACACGTATGGCTCGAAAGAAAACGCATGTTAAGGTATATTCCCCAAATAATTCGTATCGCTTAAACAAGGGTAAAAGAAGCATATAACTCCTATGAGCTTGCGTGAGTAGGAGACGGTGGTAAATTATTTTGGCTGACAAGAGGAGGAGGGAATTGATAATTGTAAAAAATCTGATTTCGTTATATCTACTCGGTTTCTTATTGATATAAACCTCATACATGTGCCTTAGGCCGTAGGTACACTTTATTATAGAGGTGTTAGAGCCTATGTAGCTCGCGTTGGGAAGAACTTTACCGCCATTCTCATAACCCTCCGTGAAGCATGTTCGTTATGTTTTGTATTTCGTCAGGGAGGCCTGGTTGATTAAAAAACTTTTTCTCAGGCTCGTCTGAGTCCTTATGAACGTGCTATGTAACCTTTTTCGGTGACAGATATTAATATTATCCTACTTGAGATGAGACGTGGGTGTTCATGTATAATTTAATTCAAACCTTGTAAGCTGTTATTACTTCAAACAGAACTTAGAAAGCTTTCGCATTTATACCAGCTGGTTTATAATTTTATTTATATGTATCATCAAATTTTCTATGTCCCTTCTTGCCAAAAGTCTAACTACCACTGTCGCCGTTCCTTTCACTTATTTAAGTTATTGTTCACAGAACGCGAAAAGTTTTAAAACTACAATAGCTTCTGGTAAGAAATGTCAACGTTGGAAAACCAAACTTAGAATTAGAAAAATGGATGATGACGAATATGGTCTCCCGCCTCTGTTTCCTCCGGAACATATCATACTAGAAGCAGATGTGCAAGATGCTGGTGGCAATTACGACCGATACGGTTTACTTGTCGATGAAAACTGCAATTATTTAACGAACAGTTTAAATGATCCCAACGAAGAAAATCACAATGAATATGGGTACATTGTGTCACTCATTTCGGATGACGAGGACGACGACAACAACGACGGTGGCAAAGACGACGGTAACAACGACGACGGCCACAACGACGATGACGTTGTCGTTGTTGTCAACGACGATGAAGATTCTCCGCAGGAATCTGATGATAAAGACTCCATTGAAGATGCCTTTGACTTCCCTTTATCGGACAAAGTTTTTTATGATTATGACCAGATATTCCATGACAACATAACTGATGCTACAGCAGAAGGCGACATTACTACAAAGGAATTTGGGAGTGATACAGATGTTACTAATTATGTTGTTAGTGAGGATGTTGAATGTCTTGAGAATGAAAATGCAGAATTTAAATTAGATCGTTATCTCTTTGGCAACGCTGAAAGTATTTTCCAAAGTGATGGTGTTATATGCTACAAGGATCAAAATGAATTCAAATTAGATGATCTTGAGGATCCACAAGAAGTTGACTCTAGCAGTCTGCCTCAAGAGTTCCCTGAAGCCAACGATTTTAATATATCATTTGAATTTGACAACAATGAGCAATTTACTTGTAATCCCCGTATGGATTTGTGTAACGACTTTATGCGTACGGCAAATGAAATTTCTAATGCACCTAAACTCGACGTTGTTCTCCGGGAAACACAATAGAATTCAGGACAATTATTGAACCTCCACATGCTAATTCAACTGGATAAAGTATGATACCTACATTCGACAGGTCTATTAGAAAGTGGGAAAATATAATTTATCAACGCGGACACAATTTAACGTAAATGGATTTAAATGCAAAATCTTAGGGAGGGGTTACCCTCGATACGACTTAACATATCAGCGCATAGAATTTAATTGAAGAACGTTAAATCTTTGTTTCTGGTTTCTGTGTATGTGTTCTTCCCTAGTAAGTCCGTGAACTCCACATTTCCATATACGATGGTTCTCATTTAGGAGCTTAACATAAAAATTACACTATAAGTCTTAGTACCTACTTACTTACATAGACGCTGGCACAATTATCTGAAATTTGAGATTATGTCTTCATCTAGAGTCAATGTGGCGAAGGCCTTTGACCAACATATTCAATAAATAGTGAACAGGCCTCATATATAATAGTTTACTCCTAATTAAGAAGTTCTTATAGGAACCACGGTATAACATTTTGTGAGAAGTTAATAAATAAGTCTTATACATACTCTTAATGTCACCTCGGCTCATGTATCTGCACATAGGCAACAGTCAAGATTTGTTTTGTATAAAAGTTTTTCCATGTATGTAAAAGTACTACATATTAAGTGGTTATCTAACTTCACATTTATTTCCCATGAGAAACTACAGATTTTTATTACTGACTGTAGGTACTAAACTGTGCGGACTTGCCATGGGCAAGATGCGTACAAATCAGAGCTTAATTTTTATAAGCGTTGTTATATATAGTGACACAGCCAAAATTAGTTAATTATAAGTAATTATCTTTAACTCAAAACCGTAAATTATGTTTTTGTACGTAAAAAAAAATCAACCTTCCTAATAATTTATTCTATTTACTATACATACTCGTAGAAGATATACCTACTTACGTAAAATTCTTCTAGGCATTCGCACTTTAAAAGTCCCGTCGTGCGATAAAACTGACACATTTATTACCTATCTATTAGTAAGCTTATATTAGATTTACTTTCTTACTCGTATCTGTGATTGTATAGTATTATTTGTAAACATCTTGAAGGTGTCAGAGTATCCAAGATACATTATATTTTAAATGCTAATCATATTTTCTAAGTTATTGTTTAGTAAGTATGTACCTAATGTAATTCTAAAGGACAATGTTAAATAAGGTCCCCCTCTATCTATTATCTATATATTTTCTTTATAGCTTAGCCACACATACGCACAAATTGTGGATTAAAAAACATCAACAAGATAATTATAAACTTTTTCAAAATGCGAAGAGTTTTACCTAAACTTTAAAAATATTTTTTTTATATAATTATGTGTACTTGATTTAGTAAAATTGATTTTTATTAAATAATTGTTTCACTAAGTAATAAGTTAAGTAAATTATAGTTAAAAGTGGATTATATGATACAGAGTTCTATGGAACTTTTGGCATTGTCCTTTCAATAAATTGTAACCTGTGTTAGGAGCTTTAAGTTCATATAATTATGTGATAAAATTTACCCCCACGTAGATACTTTTAGATCGATATGTTTATTATTTTTAATTTAGAAATTAAACTAAGGATAATGTGATCCTGCGGGATTTTTTATATAAATGCTACAGGGATAGGTACTTATAAGTAGCCATTAACAACAAAATGCACTGATAGCATTATTGACAGTACCGACAGCAAGAGTATATCAATACCACCAAAAGGATTTACCTATTTTGGATGCAAACGTTACTAACTCGTCTGTATTATATATTAATAATCTTTATAATTATACTATTAGCTGCCTGCTACGAGACATGTAACTACCTGATTCCGAAGTAGGCGGTGAGCCTGTGTTATAGTCGCTGGCCATGGGACCAACCCGCCAGCGACCATAACACAGGCACACAGAGGGTTTGAAATAACGTTGCAAAAAAGTACCCCGAAATAAGAAGTTCATTCAATATTATCAATTGCATTGCGAACGTCTGATAATTATATGGGGGCGTTCATAATTATTTCATGTATTTCTTGACAATAAAGTTGTTATTATTATTAATATAATAATAATGTGATTACCGACAGCCTTTTAAGAAGTGGGCCGAATCGAACTTGAGATAATCCGTATTTTGATTAAGCCGTGGGATATCTTTGAAAATACCAATTACGTAATTTTTCTTCCACAAAACACAACAGTAAAATTGTGTAAAAATATGAGATGATGAAATGCCCACCACCTTGGGGGTCAACTACAGCTCTCTCCACTAAAAGCCAAGACATCGTTGGAAATGATCCTGTCGTACCTACATACCCACTTAATGAACGCACCCTCAGTAAATATATATCTAGTAAGATAAACATGGTGATTGTATATGTAAGTACCATTACTAGATGCCACTGATCTATCCGGTCAGTTAATAGGTAGGTAGGTAGAAATAGGTTTTACGTCCTTTTTCGTGGTTACTTAAACCTACAGCCATTTTGTTTTATAAATTGTACATTTATAAAATATTTTCTCCTGTTGTATTTAGGACAAGGACTGTCATGTATAATAATTATTTTGATGTTTAAGTGTTTAGATAATATTTTATGTAAATAATTGTAGATATACTTATTCATATAAAGGACATTTAAGTTGTGAAAAGTATAGTTTTTCCAATTACCTACTTAAAATAAATGTGTAAAAAAACCTTTCTAAAATGGCATTTTTTTTTATTGTTATAATACCTACTTACTATTATCGTTTGGCGATTTTATATGAATATAAAGAACACACCCACCAAGTTTTAAGTTCCTACGATTTGCGGTTTAGGCGCTAGCTTAATACCTCATTCAGGACAAAGGATTTTATATATTGTATAGATTACTGTCAGATGTTTGTTCTGCTTTTTCTTTATATAAAAATATTGTTATAAACGCCACACATTCATCGATGATAGTATGGATTATTGATATTTGTAGAAAGTAATAAACTAGAACTCAACGAAAGTCACCGACATAGCTCTCAAAGTTAGCAAATTGAAGTGGCAATGGGCAGGCCACATCGGTCGGAGAACCGATAACCATTGGGGAAGAATGGTTCTCGAGCGGCGACCACGTCCAGGCAAGAGGAGTATAGACCATTCCAATTACGTGGACAGTGTGTTGAACATAACGGAAGGCGCTGGATTCAGCATGCAGGGCAGGGCGGAGTGGCGTTAGGGTAGGCCTATGTGAAACGTAGGACCTCGAAAGGCTAAAAAACTTGAAAAGAATAAAAATAGAACCAACGCCATCTACATATTTATTTTATATTAATGGATATAGGTGGCGCTTAGGCGATAGTATGAAAGTTTATGCTACTGACCAATAGATGTCGTTAAATATTAGTTGTATTAGCATTCATATAAAAAAGTAATTTCAAAGTCACAGTCTTTTAGCATCTAGCTGCTAGATGGCAGCAGTATTCCAACATTTTCTTGTTTCTAATGTATTTTTTTTCATATGCATGTTTATTTTTTTCTGTACAATACAATGGCTGCCTAAAGTTTACATGTGACATCATGACACGTTGAAGCATTTTTAGTGGGATTTAAATTGGTTACTAAAAATAGAAAATAATCGCTTACCCGGGCAGTATTCAGGATTACCCACGTTAAAAAGGGTAATGTACTTTAACGCGCCTCTCTCTTAATATAATGTGAAGAAATATTTGCGAGACACAAGACATGGCGAGTGTTTAATATATAAGAGTGTGATCGCAATAAAACTTTATGAGACGACCATCTTCACGATCTCAAATAGGATTTCTGTGATGTTAACATCAAGTAAATATGCTTGACGATTGCCACTCATTCACACTACAAAAATACTATCCACTTGAAAGAAAATAATTCTGTTCCATAACAGGCACATTAACACAAGAAATAAAATGATATCCTTCATAAAAACGTTTATTTACAAAATGGACATACAAAATTGATTGTGTATTTTATTATCTACTAACATTTTTTCAGCTATAAAAATACAGGAGTATTAAAATAAGTCTTGTTTAAGTTGCATCGATTTGGGTTCATAGCCCAATATATCTTGTGTTTTGGTATACATAATAAAACTAAATCACTTCAAAAATATCTCTGAGTAGCCTTTTCCCGCGACTTGCCGTATCAAATTCAGGTAAGTAACTATGTGTACCAAACTTCACCAAAATGAATGCAGCCAGTTTTTGTGTAAACGTTACATCAAAAATTACATACATAAGGAGGTTTAAACTGTCTCATCTATAATTGTTATTTTATCATTTTTTGGAGTGGACGGAGAATTTAAAGGTTTTTTATTTTAATATTTTTTTTATTTTAAATTCTAGGAAATGAGCGATAACATTGAAACTAATTTTTATTTCTCTCTTTGCTAAGTCTTAAACTATATAAGACGAATTTTCTAAAAGAGATTAGTGATTAGAAATAGTTTAAAATTCATATTATATACACCAAAACACACACCGAATTTACACTACAATGCAGGCACTATTCATTAATCATCCTATTACATAACACATAATACTGTAAACGTTTTGGTCTCCTCTGTGATACCTACATACGAACAATTAGTAAATGCATTAAAATCATTACAAAAATACTGGTACGCTTAATTTGTACATGGGTACTAACTCTAAGAGGTATTTACACTATTATTATGCTAATTTCTTAAGAATAGAATTGGCAATTTAATTGGATGCATTGGAAGTGCATATGATTTTAATAACATTCTATTTAAAAGTAGAGGTTAACCGGGAAAACAGAAAACAAAATATGTTCATTGCAGCTAAAAAATTGCAATATTTTTGTGATAATCTTTGTTAAAACACCTTTGTTATACACACAATAATTGTTAAAACTACCAATTAAATTATTTAGAACCACTGTCGATCTTAACGCAAACTTTGGACAATAATATCTGTGATCGTGGGCTGTTATTCACGAAGACTAAGATGGTCGCCTCAAACAGAGTGTCTCTGGCAACCACACTTTCGCAGCCAAAACACAAGACACGACGAACATGCTTCACGGTGGGTTAGACTCTACTACTTTTAAAATTAAAAGAATTTTAAGATCGCTGCCATTATTCCAAGGTTTACTCAGTTCTAGTGGTCCCAGTAACTTTATTTTCTTCGATTATTATGGAATGTATGAAATATAACAATGTATGAATGTATGAATAGTACACCACGCAACATATACAAGGCACATATCATTCATAAGCCACACGATATACATGATTCACGGTTTTACACAATAGAAATTTATTACCTACAAAATATACAAAATTTTACTTTCTTCTTCATTTTATTCTTAAAATATTTTGTTTAATTTCATGGAAGTTTCTCAATACCCTCCTAAAAATGTTGATTGTCTTTAATTAATCAAATTTTAATCAATTAACTTAATAAATGAAAAATTTGACAACATTAGACAATATTCTACAAGGGAAATTTAAAAGTTTGTGGCACAACTTATTCCAAGCTAAGTACAATATCATATTAAATATTCCCGAAATTTATTTTGAAATTCATAGTCCAGAAAAGTACTTACTGGCCATAATCATTTATTCTATATCAAAGAAATAGAATAATCATGCTTTATATTTTAATAGACATTGTAGCCTATAGACAAATCCAATTTTAATATATTTGATATTTAAACACCGTAGTTCTTACTTATATTTTTGACTTTAAAAAAGGAATTAAATAGAAGGCGGAAAACATATGCTTGTGCTAGCGATTACTTCTTTGGGAAGCGTAATGTAATTCGAAGCGTAGTCGACACTTCGAATTACATTACGCTGATACGCTGAGTTTGGAATACGTTATCGTTGCCTTTCTATTTACTTCCTATTTCTAATTTAGACCAAATCTGAGTTCAAGACGTGGCTCGGTCAACTATACACAATCAAAAATAATATACGTTCGAAAAAATTACTTCAAAATTATAGGGAATTGTAATTATTCGTTTCAAACGTTCAAAATAGCTGAGATATTTCGCCAACTCAAGCAGCTTTTCGAAAATGGTAAGTAGAAAATTACACGTTACATCACTATTACTGCGACACGATTGAAAATGAAAGATGACGGCATTCATTACATTATATTTTAAATAGAAATTAAAACTATAATTATAAACTATAATAAAACATTGAAATGTACAAAATATTTAATACTGTATTGAAACCAGACTTATATGTTATCGGCAGCGTATAATAAAATTACTGGTTCATTGCTGTCAAAATACATATCTTATTGTTTATCTTAAGATAATATTGGACAAAAACTATGAGAACTCAGAGAACTGAATTGGATAAATTATATCCGTAGTGTAGTCAATGAAGATATTTTTGATCCATGATTTGTATTGACACAACACATATCACATGGATGCGTTACGAGATGATTTAAACATAAAAAATATTATTTTTGAAATCTAAAGATCGTTACACATACGTAATAAATTAAAAATGAGATGTCAAACAAGTCAATGTCAAACTGACTCACGTCTTCACAAAACATTTCATATGAAACTATTTAAAAACATACAAACTTAATAAAATTGATGTGAGAATGTGTGTCAGTAAGTGCACTTCTAGGGAATGATTTTTCACAATTAGCTATGTGTCTTCCCGAGCAAATATAAAAAATATGAGTTTTATATATCTAATACTGTTTCTCTCTATTTTTAATAACCGACTAATAATAACTTATTTTCTATTAACTTGATTAACTGTGTGATTTCCGTGACATCGCTCAAAATATTTTTAAATATATAAATAGAATATATTCTACGATTTTCAAATTCATTTACGATGTTGTGTAGGTTAAAGTGGCTGTGATTAATACTATAATTTAAAAAAATAAAATATTATTCGGGTTTTAAAAGTTTAAATTAAATCATAGTTCTAATATTCTAATACATCCTAGGTAAACACGACGCATCTTACTTACGAAAATGTTCAAAAAATAGTGCTTTTTACATCGACGGAGTGTTACATGTTGGTCTATTATATAATTCAAATATACATTTAATATTTTTATAACATTGGCATTTATCAAGTTTTTTGATGTGAAACATATTATTAACATTGATGTATTTATTGGTACACGAATTTTCGGCGTATCAATCCAATCCATCAACCAATCCTTTCCAAACACAGTCGAATAAAGACTATCATCTTTTACACAATCATGAATATGAAACAATTTTACTAATTGTTTGATTGAAAAGCCAATAAAAAGCGTTTATGCAGAACAATAGCGACAGAAGCGCACGGGGGAGTCGAGTGTGTAATGATGCTTTGTGTGGCGGCTGGCTTCACTCAGCTCTATAAGGCATCATTACAATGTGTTCCATTTGTGGTACTTGATAATGGAAAATAAGACAACCAAACAGTGTTAGGAACTACAATGTTAGAATGTGAGAAACAATCATTTCAATTTAATAAATTTCAGTTTTATTTTTATACGCATTACACATAAATAATAATAAACTAGTTGTTACTTACGACTTCGTACGCTTTAAAGTTTAGATGAGAATTATAAATAGTCTGATCTTACGGCCATAGCATATCATATTTTCAGATTCGATGTAGTAAAAAAGTAAGATTTTATTATCAAACTACTATGACAAGAAAGTGTGAACGTTGATCTTCCAAGACTTATACCTTATACCCTAGTCCATAATAGGGGCCATTGAAACAGGACGAAATAGAGTGGAAATGATAATGATTTTCTCCCGATCTCCGCGTAGCTGCGTTCGCGCCACTTCATCAAAACATAGCCTTGGAATCCCACGTTTGGTGCAAATATAGATACTAATTCTTCACCGGCAACTAATTACTAGGCAAAACGACATATTTTTGGTTTATTTCTTAAAAATCGTAAATTTACCACGCTGGGACCGATCAGTAGTAGTATTCGCCCCGCCCACATAGCCGTTCTAATTAATTATTTTTTCTACGGTTTCTTGGTAATTGTTTTTTTATAGTTTTTATGTCCCCATTCTTCAATTTAGATGTTTTGTTTTTACTTTTATATATTAAACCTTTATAAGGTAAGGGATAAATGTGGAAACTAGTAACTTATTAGTTATTATCACCTTTTAGTAGACCGCAAGCCACAAAATTTAATTAAGGTCGAGCGCGGGCAAGATCTGAATTGGTAAACCACTAGCGCCTAGTAAATAACGAGCACACTTGAATATATACGTCGGCCAGATTAAAATCTGTGTACTGAAATATGTGAGGCAAAGGCGTTAAAATAGAAAACGCTTTAACGGAGTCTAGTTTGTCATGGACGATCAAACTAGAAACTGTTTTACGGTCCCATACTTTAATCAATTATTATGTTTTATAGCTTAAATTCATTTTACAATATATCGTTTGAGGTGTTTGTGCATTGTCTGCTTACTACTATCTGAAAATGCTTTCGGTTGAAATATACATATTATGCGCTTGGGAAGGCGCTAAATATGAAGAGATCACTTACGAGTACTATTGTTATTGATGTCTATGACGTAAAATGTTGTTGAAGACCAACACCAAACACAGAACAAATACTTACGCTCATCACACAATTATTTGTCCTCGATGATGATGGGGATCGAACCCATGACCGGCGCAATGGTTAGGTTCGCTAACCACTAGACCAACAGGCCAGTCAGCACTAGTAAACGGTTTCTTTATTTTTCCTTCTTTACGCGTTTTAATTATGAATAACGTTTGCGTATCAGTTTATACCCAACTTAGCTGCAGCCACAGAAACAAGAAGTAAATAGAACAGCTAAAATTGCTTTTCTATTTATGTAAACATCCCGTAATTCCAAATGCAACGTCATTGAACTCTCCTCCATTAACGAAATCGGCACCAACCCGTCGTCAGCCGCACCCTATACCTCTCGAGACCTTTTCAACATAAATCAGCCCTTTGTTTGTGCGCGCTAATGCAACACTCTGTACGTTAAAAGCTACCTCACATACGTTGACAGCAATAGTTGAACGTGTAATGTTACTGTTTTTCGCTCAAATATGTAGAGAAAGATAGATAACATACTACCTTGTAGTCGACTGTAACAAGTAAATACACAAACTGGCTTGCAGTTCCACACGCACTAAAACCAAGCCAGTTTTTGCCAGTTCCACACGCACTAAAAACAAGCCAGTTTTTCCCAGTACATCCCGGGCTGTCGTCGTGTAATTTACTAGACTAAACGCCTCCCCGTGCAATTAAATAATGCAAAAACAACACATCTGTACTAATATTATAAAGTGGTTTGATTATTTGTTTTTTTTCATTGAATAGGCTCCAAAATTACTGGACCGATTAGAAAAATTCTTATAGATTCCATTAGGATCCTATTTACAGCCTGTTTAACAAAGGCGTATAGCGTATTTTGAAAATCGTTAC
>DWOC01000008.1:0-14872 GCA_018250775.1 Helias cama
GTATATGCATGAGTTCATGCAATCATTGCATATTCTGTTCCCAGTAGCTGCACATAGCGGATTGTCTATCATCACAATTGCAAGACTTGCTATGCTGTACCCTTCGCTTTTCACCAGATTCATTTCTGATATTTTCTGTTCTAGTGGACAGCCATGCAGTTCAACTTTAAGTGGAGATTTTTTAAAGGCATTGCCATTATTAATCAGTCCTTTTGAGCAGCTATCCTTATTTTGCTTATGGCAAAATATGCAATAGTGAGCGTTATCTAATGCTTTATCTAAACTCACCTTTTTATTTGTGAGATCAAAACCATATCGCCTTTTTACTTCATTTGAATACAGGGCCTCAATTCCGTCTACTTCTTTTTTAGAGAATGATACGAGATTTTCGTGGTCAGTTTTTCTGTAGATACTAAAGAGTATACTCTGTTTATTTTTCACTCTCCACGCTGCATATTGTGCCGCAAGTTCTATTTCCTCTTTGTGATGCTCTTTATCCTCAAACCAATGCATCACTTGCTCGGCAAAGCTTTTCTCTGTTGTTGATAAAGTAAGAAAATGATTTAATCTGCTAGTGACATGATCAATGTCTATATTTGCTATGTCAGTGTATTTCTTCAACGCGTAGCGCTGAACAAACAACCTTTTGCATTTATATATTACAGCAAAGTCGTTGTGTTTTTTCCTTAGCTCTTCTATTTCTTTTTCAATATTGAAAAGTTTTGCGATAAATTCATCAAGTAAATATGAAAGATCTATAATTAGCTGGCTATCTGTCATTTGGGTGGCTGACATCGGTTGTTCTAGCTGGGATGACACCGGAGAGTTTTCTCTCGCTTTAATCAGTGAACAAAACAAATTTTCATCGCATGATTTGATGTAATCTAAAAATGTCTCATTTAGTTTTATTAATCCACTGCGAGTATACAGATTTGAAAATGAGATATTAAACTGCATTACAGATGAAAATTTTATGCGTTTTGCAACATGGCTAAAATTGTTGCTTCTGCAACTTTTTCTTCACCAACATATGCGATACACTTAAATTTACATGCACTAAGACGTGCATTTTTAACATTAGCTTGAAGAATCAGTGTATCCCCTGGAGTGACTGGCTTTCTGAATTTTGCGTTTTCAATGGACATAAAATAGACAATTTTATTTTCTATTGTTTCTTTACCGAGAACACATATTGCAGATGCTTGAGCCAGAGATTCAATTATCAAAACTCCTGGCATTATCGGATGGCCAGGAAAATGACCAATAAAAAATGGCTCGTTGAAAGTCACGTTTTTAATTGCTTTTATACTCATACCAGGATCGCATTCTATAACCCTATCTACTAAGAGAAAAGGATAAGAATGTGGTAGTATTTTTATAATATCATTGATATTACATTGCATAAGTCTATTCAATGTTTTGCAAAGCAAATTCGGGTATTTCCTTGTTTACATTTTTTAATACTACATCCGATAAATCTACCTCATCCATAGAGTATAAAACTTGATTCTTTTTGGAAATAAATAGTACCAAATCTATGTTGTTTTTTTCTGCTGTTTTTTTAGCAACTTCTTTTATCTTGTTAAAGACACTTTCTACTGCTTCTCTATAATTTTCTTCTAAATGTGACATTTTCTTAGCGTAATTATCCCTAACACTTACAGTATGCTTACTAAATTGTTCTGTCTTTTCTTTTTTTGCTTCTTCTGACAAAAGGTCAAATTCTTCTTTCGATGGCTTAAATTTTTCTAACTCATTTTCAAATTCCTTCTGTAATCTAGAATTCTGCTCCTTTATTTGTTGTTGTATATTTTGCAGAGCCAGAGATTCATTGATAACCTTATCACTATCAATAATGGCAGCCTTTGTATTAAGCGTGCTCTGAGGTTGATACCCTACAAACTTATACCCCACAAATAAGGAAATAATTAAGGCAATAACTGATGTAAATAACTGTATATATTTCATTTAAATCCCCGCTTCAATAGAAATTTTAACGTTTGTCGATGGTATTATGTCATAAGCTTCCTTTACTAAAGGAAACCCAAAATCTAATCTAATTCTACCAAAAGGAGAAGGCATTGAAAAGCCAAAACCTGGCGATACTCTTATAAGCTTACTATCGTAATATTTCCCACTATATCCCTTCTTTTCATCTAAACCAAAAAGTGTTGCATAGTCAACAAATAGTGAGCCTTTGATACCAGCATAGTCGTATAATTTAGATAGTGGAAAATCTACTTGCTGTGTTAAATTAAAATAAGTTTTGCCTCCCAATGAGCTTTGATTTTTGTCTTCTGCTCTTGGTCCAATGCCGGAAAGGTCAAATCCTCTAATCTCATTACCCCCTTTAAAAAAGTGCTGGCCAATGTTTAGATCTTCATCGGTATAAGAAAAAATATGACCTGCTGCTACTTTAAAGCGCAGTGTTATATCATCATCAATTTTGCTTAATATAGGGTGTGTATAAAAAGATAAGAATTCAGATTTTAGGAAATTTACATTTCCCCATAATCCTGAAATATCCTGACTTAAACGCAATAAATATCCCTCTTTAGGAGTATAGAGGTTATCCAGTTTATTGTACGCTAATGTGTATCCCACTGATGAAACTTGATACTCACCTTCTTGATCTCTTATTATCTCAGAGATATCCTCATCTTTTCCACCCTTATTGTCCATGTGTATGTGATTATACTTATAAGAATATTGAAAGGAATTGGTTAGATTTTCTGAGATTTTATATGATACTTTTGCTATTCCTCCCCAGTTGCAGGTATCGAAAGTAGTGTTTGGTTTGTCTTGTTTTTCATAAAAAATACTCATGCCTAGTGAAGTATCAGAATCGTTAAAATTATTTTCAACAGCGTCTATACTAGTAGAAAGAACATATTGACTTTTTTCAAGAGCAAAAGATACCTCTTTACCACTACCAAATAAATTACGATCTGTGAAATCGGTTTTAACAAATACTCCACCAGGAAGAGACATGCCACCTGTTAAAGATAACGAGGCAGTTCTTTTTTCTTTGACATTTAAATCAAGATTTACTGCATTTTCATCCACTATATAACTATTTATTTTTACTGTTTCAAAAAAATCGCTATATATAAGTTTTCTACGTGATTTCTGAATCTCAGATGTGTTATATGCGTCGCCTTCTGCCATGCTAAGTTTTCTTCTAATTACTTTATCTAAAGTGCGGTCATTGCCATCAATGGTAATTTGGTTTATATAAATCTTTTTACCTGGTAGCACTTTGTAAGTTACATCCACAATATTGTTATGTTGTATATATTCTGGATTAACTTTTGCAAATATATATCCTTTTTCGTTTAAATGTTTACTGATTTTTTCTGCTGTATTGTTAATTTTAACTCTATTAAATATTTGATTATTTTCCTCTTTGATAAATTCTAATATTTCTTCCCTTAAACTTAAATCCTGAATCTCAGTTTCAATATCAACTTCATTATTTCCAAATAAGTATTGCTGCTTTTCATCAATCAAAAAAGTTAACTCTATTTGGTTGTTATTATCAACCTCAACAATTGGTTGGATATTATTTTGAATATATCCCTTAGATGAATAGAAGCGATCAAGCAGTTCTGTGTTAATCAGTAGATATTGAGGTGAATAATGAGTTCCGCTTTTAAAAATGGCTCTAAATAACTTACTAAATATATCATTGCTATGCCTTTTGATAACTTGCTCTAGCTCATTTGCTGAAAAGTTTTTATTACCTATGAATCGTAAACCCTTAATTTTAGACGTTCTTCCTTCTTTTATCTTAAAAATTAGGTTTATCCTATTGCTACCAAGCTTATCTAGCTCATATGCAATTTTAACACCAATTTTACCACTGTTCCTATAAAGAGTAGCTAGATTTATTAAATCGTTTTGTAATTTTGTTTCAGTGAAAATAGTTAGTGATTTTGACTGGATAACGTTATTTAGCAACTCTTTACTGTTAAATAACTTATTGCCTTTCAATATTACTTTGTTAATCAATGGATTCTCATGAATTTTTACTACTAAGTTTTTTTCATCATCGATATAGGCGTTAATACTAGCAAATAACTTTGTTTTGTATAAATCTTTTATAACTGAATCTACATCATCATCATTTATATGACTACCTGGTTCTAATTTTGTATAAAACCTTATTGTTTGATCACTTACTCGCTCATTGCCAATATACTTAATATTTTTTATCTGTACTTTTTCTTTATTTTCTAGAGCAACAAGTAGAGTGGGAAAAGAAATAAATATTATTAGTATGTGAAATAACTTTTTCATATGTATCTTAAAAAAGATGCCTAATATCATTTGTGATTGCAACTGCCATCAACAAAAACAGTATGGTAGCACCAAAAGTGACTGCATATTTTTGATATTTCAAACTCAAATCTCTACGTATAACTGCTTCTATAATATAATGAAATAAATGCCCACCATCTAGTAGTGGTATTGGCAGCAAGTTAATTGCAGCTAAATTAGCTGAAATAATTGCCATAAAATATAGAACCATAATAAGTCCCTTTTTAGCTGATTGCCCTGAATATTTTGCAATTTTTATTGGCCCACCTATTTCATTTATACTCCTTTTACCAACAACAATTTGAAAGAGTGCTTTGATTGTTAAACACATAGTGTGGTAGGTTTCATTCACTGATAGGCTAGCAGCTCCAAGAAAAGATGACTGTTTTAACCCTATCATATTAATTGAGGTAATTCCTATAGTTTTTCTTTCTATTATGTTACCAAAGACATCTCTATCCTCAACTATAAACGGAGTTAGAATAGTTCTGTACTCTTCGTTATTTCTGCTATACTTAATTTCTATTCTTGTTTCAGGGTTGGACATTATCACGCGTGAAATATCTTCAAAGTATTTTATTTTGTACTCATTGATCTGTGTAATAGTGTCACCTGGTAATAGGCCAGCTTGCTTTGCTGCACTTTCTTCAATTACATTACCAATTACTGGTGGAGTACGATAATAACCTGCCACGCTGAAAAATATTGTGAAAGCTATAACGGTAAATATCATGTTTGCAAAAGGCCCTGCAAAAACTATTGCTGCTTTTTGATATCGAGGTTTTGTATGGAATGAGTATAATTTTTCTTCTTCAGTTAATTTTTGTTGATCAACAGGAACGCTTGCTGCATTAGTATCCCCTAACATTTTAACGTAGCCACCCAATGGAAAGGCACTTAATTTCCACCTAGTTCCAGACTTGTCGTTAAAACCAAAAATTTCAGGACCAAAGCCTATAGAAAAAGATTCAACTTTAACCTTGCATGCTTTAGCGACAATATAATGCCCACATTCATGCACGAATACTATGATAGAAATTATTAAAGAAAACGATAAAAAATAATATATTCCAGCGCTAAGTTGATGAGAAATTAATTCCACCTATGTTTTAAATCTTAATCAAACGTTGAGTATATTAAAATGCGCCTTGCTTGACAAGTATTTAGTTTAGTCTTTAAATTAAAAAAAAGTTTAATGACAATGATAGATATCTCCTTATTAAGAAGAAAACTGATGTATAGGAGTTGGCATAGGGGTTGTAAAGAAACTGATATACTTTTAGGGCATTTTGCATTGAAATATCTTGATAAATTTTCCTTAAGTGAACTCATTGAATACGAAAAAATAGTTGATCTTGATGATTGCGAATTATATTGTTACATAACTCGTAAGAAACTTCTTCCCCCTGATTTGAGTAGTGAGGTAGTCGATTTGATTGCTTGCTTTAATCACTTATGCACCCAATAATCTTGTTTACCCTATCTAATACTTCAGCATATTCTACTCTTTTTTCCTCCCTATACTTTTTGCATTCTTGATTTATTTCGTCTAATCGCTTTGTTAATTCTAAAATTTTGTCTTCGAGAGTCAATGCTGCAAGTAAGAAATTTAATGCATCTGAGCCCTTACCTCCAGTTCTTTGAGATATGGAGCTAACTAGCTTGTTGAAGCTATTAGCAAGTTGTAATAAATGGTCCTTCTTTTTACTTTCGCAAGATATTTTATATGTGTTATTATGTATAACTATTTCTACTACTTGCATATGATGCTATATTGTACAACTTTCAAATCTACAATATAGATTTTCATTTATTTATCAAGAGGGATAACTTTTTACTGCTACGAAAATAAGTTTTAAAGTATTGATGTTTTGCAACCTTCTGTGACGTCAAATTACTTGCTTCTTTCAAGTTATAGCTTCTAATTGAAAAAGAACCAAACCCCCTGATTTCAACTCTATTATGACATTTCAACGTGTTTGAAAACACTTGAAAAAAAATATCAACTATGGCTGCTATAATGACCTTATCTAACAAAAGGTGTTTTTTTGCCACTCTTGCTGTTATATCAGATTTCGTTGCCATTTATATGAAGCACAAGAAGTTATTTGGCAGATAATATTATATTATACTTTTCAACACCTACTACTTCAACTTGTATTTTTTCTGATATAGAAAACTTTTTATTTTCTGGTAAATGCTCTTGATCTACTAAAAGGGTTACATTGTTCTCAACCTCAACGATTAGACCATTTTCCTCTCTCTTACTTACAGTAACCTGAATTTTATCCCCTACTTTAACTTTCTCTATCAGTTCTTCAAGAGGATCATACTCTATTTGCTTTACTCCAAGATAAATTCTTGTCCGATCTACGTTAGCCCTTATCACTTTTGCTTCTATTTCATCACCTACATTATACTTTTTTATCTCATCTGAATTGTTTTTCGACCAACTTAGATTTTGCATATAAATTGTTCCTTCTACGTCCTCAGATATCTCAGAATTATCAAAAGTCACAGATATTTGTGAACCATTGTTGCTTTTAACTTTACCAGAAACAATAGAACCAAGAGGATATTTATCAATAAATACTTGCCAAGGATTCTCTACGCACCTTTTTGTGCTTAAACTCATCTTATTTTTAATAATGTCAATACCGAGAATTTTTACATCCACTTCTTGTCCTATTGTTACAAAACTACTGATTGGTAAATTATTCTTGCTCCAAGTTATTTCTGATGAGTGTACCAAACCCGCAATCCCAGGTTTAATCTCAACAATGAATCCACAATCTTTTATACCCGTTACACATCCTTTGTGTACGCTGTTAATTGGACATTTTGACTCTAGATCTTGCCAAGGATTGTCTCCTAATTGTTTTACACCCAGGGAGATTTTTCCATTTTCTCTATCTATTTTTATAATTTTAGTTTTTATATGCTGACCATAAGAAAAAATTGCAGATGGATGACTTACATTACTCCAAGAGATATCTGTAATATGTAGCAGCCCATCTATAACTCCCACTGTATCTGATTCATGAATGCCAACAAATGCACCGTAGTGAGTGATGCTTTTTATTTTGCCTTCTACTACATCACCTTCATTTAAAGATTCTAAAAACTTAGTTTTTTCACCAGCATGCAATTTCTCTAATACCAGCTTTCTTGATACTACAATATTCCCCTGCTTCTTATCCATTTTAAGCACGATGAATTTTTGTTCAGTTTCAATAAGGTGATTAGCATCTTTTATTTGCTTCAAATCCACATGACTCAGCGGTAAAAACGCACTTATTCCATCACCAAGATCAACAATAAAACCGCATTTAATTGAGCGTTTAATGATTCCTGTTACTTCATCTTTTGTAACTGCGCTTTCTTCCAATTTATTCCATTTTTCGTCTCTGATTGCTTTCTCACGACTAAGAACAACATTACCATGGTAATCTTCAATTCTTTCAACATAAACTCTAATTTTCGAGCCAACAGTGATATCATCATTACAACTGAGCTCCTTAATCAGAATTCTTCCATCTGACTTTAAACCAACATCAACCACAATGTCATTAGAATTTCTTCTTGTGATTATACCTTCTACCACATCTCCTTCTTTGATTTTGTTAGCAAAAGAATCTTCACAAAAGTCATTATCTTGATTATCAAATTGATCTTGAAATATCTCTTCTATGAACCTATTTGATAATAGTCTCTTGATAGCAACTGTACTTTCCATACCTTTTAATTTTAACTTCATTAGAACTCATATATTATATAATATTAATAATTAGTGACAAGTAAATTCTCATTAATTCATTTCGAGAATTGTTTAAGCTATAAAAGATTAAGTTATGTAAGATATGCTATCTAGGAATAATAATTGGATTAGGTCATTTTCCAGAAGATCGAGGTTGAAGTTGAATGTTTTGGAGAAGTATTCTATTAAAAACAGCAAGGAATCTATAAAAAAGATCGTAGACTTACAAAAAAGAATACGGGTAGAAATAGGTTTCGGTAATGGTGAAAATATGCTTCATCAAGTATCCAATGAACCTGATCTATTATTTATAGGATGTGAGCCTTATTTAAAGGGGGTCTCTTCCTTGCTAAAAAGCATAGAAGCACACAGCATAAAAAATATTTTAATATGGACAGAAGATGCAAGAGAATTAATTGTCAATTTTCCTGACCACAGTGTTGAAAAATTCTTTATTCTCTTTCCAGATCCATGGCCAAAAAGAAGTCACAACAAAAGACGGTTAATTAATACGGAATTTTTAAATTTATTAGCAAAAAAAATACTTGTCACAGGTGAAATATTTATTGCAACTGATCATCAGGATTATGCAGAGTGGATAGAGTTACATATAAAGCAGTGTAATTCTTTAACCTACAAGGAAGGTAGTTTTCCAAATTATACTCTAACAAAATACCACAGAAAAGCGCTAGAATATCAGCGTAAAATAAAGTTTTTTAAAGTAAGTGTTATGTCTAAAATGACTTAGAATTTACCTCTGCTTGTTAGTACAGATGTGTACGTGAGACTCTACAGTGCAAGCAGCTCATCATGTACTGGAAATAACAGTTCACTAAATTCTTTAATCTCACTAGGAAGATCAATAAACTATCAACATTATCAGCCAGTATTGCTTTTGCAACTTCAATACTACCTTTTTTATGATCGGTTTGGATTATTTTATAACCTATAGCATTTTGTCTAGCAACCAATCTGGTGCTTCTCTACCTTTTTCCCACTTAGCAAATCTCATCTTTTCTTTTAGGTAATATTCTCTATATGCTTCTATTGGGTTACTACATTTATATCGATCAGGTAACGCTTGTGTAAAAGCTTGTATATCAGCTGATCGAAATATTAGCAAATCCTTGTTATTATTGCACCAATCTATAACTTCTTCGGATTTATGCGTTCTTTTGTATCGCAAGCTATATTCTATACACAATTCTTTTCCATGTTTTATTAACCAATCAAAGTTTCCTTTTGATTGTCTAGCCCATAAAGAACAAGGATGGTTTTTGTGAGTAAGTTTATATGGAACTTCTATATTCTGGTTTGTAATGCTGACTAAAGGATTTGTCTCTTTTAATGCTATTGAAAAAACACTGCTAAGCAATTGAGCAGTTTCTAGCGGCATTTTCACTATGTGCTTATCGCATAACATTTGTGCTGCAGTTACAGGATTTTCGTCTAATATAAAGATATTCATCTAAGCACCCAGAGATAGAATTTTTGCGTAGTATTTATTTCAGTAAACTCCAAAGTACCATTCATAAAATGGATAAAGCTCAGTTAAAAAAATTATACACAATTCCGAGGAACCTTTTCAAGCTACAATGAACGTATAGCTACCACTCTAGCAATATTATTTCTCACCCACTGAAGATATTGCACGGTACTGTCTACTTGATCGTCGTGACGGGTTTCTGGAAACATTAAAATCTCATACTCAAAGTCGCTAAGCCATACTGCTTGGTTAGGGAGAAAAACCCGCTCAGATTCTATAATTGGGACAATTCGGTGAAATCGAGTTAATTTGTCATCATGTGGTACTATTTGAATAATAGGTAAATCACTGTTTTTCCTGAGCTCCTGAACCAATTGCTGACCGCTTGCTTTTGCTTCGATTAAAATTGCGTGTGGCTTCCACCTTGCAGCCAGCGATAGAACTTTCTCTTTAAGTTTTGGATATTCAAGTTTTGCGCGATATACATCGAGTAAATAGAATGTATTATCTACTTTTGTCCAGGTAGTGCAGACACTAAAGTCACTTGTATTGTTTGTTGAAATTGCAGTATCCCAACTTTGTGTTACATGCAAGAGGCTATCAGGAAAATTTTTATAGCGCTTCAACTACTCTCGTTTAATTATACCACTTGAAAGTGGTAGAGGGTTTTGTTGGTATTGAGCAGCAAAACCATAACTTCCAAGTTCAGCTTTTATCATCTCAATTTCTTCTTTTCCTTCATTGAGGTGATATAGCAACTGACCTTCTTCTCTTGAGTATAATGCCCTTTCAGGTACAGCGCGTGACCATTCTTTTACGGTTGAATGTTCTGAATCGCGTTTTCTCGGCACTGGAATGACAGGTTCGATTGAATAAATAATCTCCTTATCTTCAGCTATTATTGGTAAACATACATGGTGCCATATGTTTTTTGGTTTACAGAGGAGGTGGCCAGTTAAATCTTCCAGGTGTAACCTGTGCATCACAAGAACGATAACTCCTTTTTTTCTGTCGTTGAGCCTGGTTACTAAAGCCTGATCAAACCAGTTTGCAGCACGCTTTCTAAATGTTTCGCTCAAAGCTTGTGCGGGACTTAGTGGATCATCCACGATAATGAAATCTCCACCTTCACCGGTTAATGTTCCCCCAACTGATGTTGCAATTCGACATCCTCTTTGCACTGTTTGAAATTTATATTTAGTGTTTTGATCTTTGCATAATTCTACTTTCGGAAATAGCTTTCTATACCAATCAGATTGCATTATGCATCTGGTATCGAGTGAGTGCTTCTCGCTAAGCAACCGAGAGTAACTTGCAACTATTATTCTTGCATTTGGCTGATTCCCGAGTATCCATGCAGGCCATGCAACACTTACACAAATGGACTTCATTGAACGTGGCGGCATATTGAATATTATTCTTTTCACTTCACCTGAACTTGCTGCTTCAAGCCTGTCTGCTATGACTTTTATATATTGATAATCATTATACTCACACCCCGGCACTACCGTTTGAAAGCATAACTCAATGAATTTGAGAAGGTTTATATTAATCATGAAAATGAAGATTTTGTTGATTTTCTTTGTGATTTTATGTAATTGTGAATCGATTTAATGAAAAATTGATAAGGAGTCTAATTTTCTTTTTAAAAAAATCATTTTAGAGACTTGGAATTTGCTTATGTAGTTGCAAAGATTTATATTTAGTTTTAATTAGAGCATTCCTAAAATCAAGTGCATTATTTAATATTAAAAAGAGTATACTCTCGCGCTATTTTAAAGTCTACTAAATTCATTTTTAAAGAATAATAATTATAACATACTTTGTGTGTGGTTAAGATAGCTCTGGAATAGTATAAAGAACTATGTCATCATTGAAGAGAAATTCATCTGTTGCTGTGTACTCTTTATTAATTTTATAAGAATCATAAATATCGTAATCTGCTTTTCTATGGTAATCATAATATTGAAACTTACCCTCTTTATTGAAATAGCCAAATTGATCAATTAATGTAGCCATTTTCTCACTTTTTGTTAATTCAAATACATCAGCTGGGCAGTGGCCTGAAGAATCTTGATTAGTAGTTCCTTTTGCAATAAAAAAAGATGGTTTATCGTTAAGTAACTTGCAGAAATTTGGCTTATATTCCTTTTTCATACAGTTTAAACTTATATATTGATATTTATCTGGAACATTTGAGTATTGAGAATCGTACTTTTTATGTTCAAAAAACTCATTACCTAAGAAATTACAAAACGTTAATTGATAATCATCATTACTACTGGACTTGACTACTTTAAGATAATGAAAATCTCTAGGAATTTTTATCTCTTCTTCCGTAACGTGATTATGTATGATCAATTGATCATCAAGCATGCAGTAACCTATTTTTGGTAAAGTAGCTACAAGCTTACCATTCAACATGATATTTGCTTGATAGATATTATCCGATAATTTCTCTCCTTGCTGCAAAGTAAAATCCTGTCCTGCCTTAGCTGTTGCTTCTGATAAACTGCACTGCTCAGTCTTAGTTAAGTTTTTTATTATTGTTGATACCTCACTGATTTCTAATATATCATGTTCATTTTTTGTGTATTGATACTTATAGCAACTACCATCTTCACATACTGGAAGACATTTTCCTTCTTCATCTGATATATAGATATAATCACCTTCTATTGTAAAATAAAGTCCACTTTTTTCTTCTTTAATCTTTTCTAGTACTGGGTCATTTTCATCGTTAAAATTGATAAAATTGAGTACTCCAGTTATATCTCTACCAGACAATTTGAGGCCAAAGTCAGGACTATCTTTTATGTTGTAAAGCGAAATCAAGATAGGTTTTGATTCAAGCTTTTCTATAATATTGTTTCTATTTGTACTTATTATAGCTTCTTGTTCTACAATAAGATCCTCTTTAATAGAGTTTCCACTTTCATCAGATCTTTCTGCCTGCAGGGGTAAGTTTCCTTCATATAAAGATATTTTATCTCCCTGCTTCTTTAACTTTAAACCATTAATATTCTCTACTTTAATTGTACCAATATGTGAATGGATAACCTTACTATTTTTGTTTAATATATAATATTCAGCAGGAAGTTTAATCAATTTTTTATAGAGCGGGTTTTTATCCTCTATTTTAAATATATGTTTTTCCATGATATTACCTTAAATAACCAACAACTTGCTGATTAATGGCACTGAGGCTACTAGGAGGAGCAACATAACTCATAAAACTCCTTGGCTGCTCATTATCTATCACTATTTTTTCAGTATTAACGAAAGCTCTTTGCTGCTCATTGTCTTTTAATCTTTTTTCCATATGATCTTTAAAAGCAAACAAACATTTACTAGTTTGTTTGTAATTAGGGAGTGATTTTTTTGCAGTTACACACAAGAACTTCAACAACTCGTTATGATTTTCATCATTAAGTAATGACTTATTGATAATGGTTGACTGCAGTTCTACTGGATTAAAATTTAGACTTTTCTTTGAAATGCCGCATTTCACAGCTGTTTCTCCTAATACTTCTTCAAATTTTTTTACAATATCTACTGCATCTATTATTTTTGTCACTCGATTAAGCTCCTCTATTTCATTTTTTACTTTATATTCGTCCTGTCCTACCGCAGGGTAAAAGAAATTTATTACTTGAGATATAAATGAAGTTGGTCTGCTTGCTCCGCTTGTCACTGATGATTTTTTAGTTTCCCTCCTTCTTCTGCGTGCACTACAAACTTGATCTGCAGGATTTGTTGTACAAAACATATCTCTTACCCTATCATGAAATGCTTCCGCGTTGTTTGCGGATTGAAGTGCTTGATCAGCAGAATCTTCAGCTTCTCCTGTAAGATTCACTGTTTGATTGTGTAGTATTTTAACCTTATCTTCCGTATCTTTAGCTTGTTTGGCAAAACCTTCTGAAGCATTTTTAGCTGCCTCTGCTGCTTTTTTAGCATCCAGAGTTTCATTTTTTGCTTTTCTTATCTCACGTAAAAACTGATCAGCTAATGTAGCACCTATTCCATCTTCTCCCTTGGAACCTGGCAATCCATTCGCACCTGGAGCTCCGGTATCTCCCTTTGTTCCATTTATACCTGGCTCACCTTTTATGCCTTGAGGACCAATATCTCCTTTTAATCCTTCTATACCCGGCTCACCCTTGTTACCTGTAAGACCTTGCGTACCATTGAAGCCCCTCAGACCTGGCTCTCCCTTAGGACCTTCTGGACCTTGCAATCCATTCGTGCCTGGAGTTCCGATCTCTCCTTTCTCACCCCTATCACCTTTTATTCCCATGGCTCCGTCTAATCCTTTAGGACCTATATCTCCTTTTTCTCCCTTTGGACCTTGGACTTCTCCTGGATTTTTCCTTAGTTCTTCTGCAATGCTTTGTGTTAGCCCGGTATTATTTGCAAGGTTTTCTACTAATGTATGATTAGCATCACTTAGTAACACATCTGCTAGCTCTTCCATTCTGTTATCAGCTAGTGCAATGGCTATTCCTGTTTGAATATCTTGATTACTAATAATTCTTCCTGCAACTTGCTTCTCTAATACTAAATCTCCGCCTTGGTCACGATATTCAAGCACCTGATTAGCAATAGTGCCATTATTAATTAATTTTTGTGCAACTTCTTCAGAATTTGCGTCTCTACCTTTATCACCTTTAGACCCAGTATTTCCTTTTGGGCCAATATCACCTTTAAGACCAGGTGCACCTGGTGCTCCAATATCTCCTTTAGGACCTAAGTCTCCCTTTAGACCATGAATTCCATCTATTCCTTTAGGACCGATATCACCTTTTTGTCCTTGTATGCCTGGAGAACCTTGATCACCTTTATTACCTCGTAAACCTTGAGGGCCTGGTAATCCAATATCTCCTTTTGATCCAGGTGCACCTGGCTCTCCTTTGTCACCTTTAGAGCCAGTATCTCCTTTAAAACCTTTTGGACCAGGAAAACCTCGTTTACCTTTGCCACCTTGGTTGCCCTTTAGACCCGGTTCACCTTTACGACCTGGTTCGCCCTTTTGGCCTGGAGAACCTTGATCACCTTTATTACCTAGTAAACCTTGAGGGCCTGGTAATCCAATATCTCCTTTTGATCCAGGTGCACATGACGTTCCAGTATCTCCTTTGTTACCTTGAGAACCAGGAAAACCTCGTTCACCCTTGCCACCTTGATTGCCTTTTAGACCTGGTTCGCCCTTTTGGCCTGGAGGACCTTGTACCACTGCCATTAAGTTAAGGAAAAAGAGATGGAGTGTATTATAAAATCAAGTAAGATCTGTAAGTCAAAAGAAGTAA
>DWOC01000009.1:0-14592 GCA_018250775.1 Helias cama
TGAATTTTTTTCATACATCCATAATCATTTACAAAATATGCCAAATGAAGTCATGAGCGTGATTTATAACAGATTTCTTAACATGCTCCTACTGTTTTCTTGCATTTGCATCAGACACACAAAAACGATGGATGAAATGTTAAAAATATTAGAATTAAATTTAAAAAAACATGAATTGCAATGTTTACGCATCGCTTTCGAGTTAACGTCATTTATAATCCAGCGGTGATAGCCCAGTGGTTTCGGTCCTTATTCCAGAAAATCCCAGTGGGGCGTAGCTACTAACGATCTCTAAGTTATATGTGTTTTAACAATAAAATATCACGTGCTGTAAAGGTGGAGGAAAATTCGTGAGGCAACCTGCATATCTGAGAGTTCACCAGAAAGTCCTCAAAGACATGTGAAGTCCACCAACCTGCACCTGGCCAGCGAGGTGGACAAAGGCCTACCTTGGGGTTGCGTTTTTATTGTAATTTTATATTATATTTTAAATGTCGAATTTAAACTGAAATCTAAATTGCAGCCCTTATCCCAGTCCTTTACTGCAAATCGTTTATCTGTGTTAGTGTCGTTACTTTTGCATTTACAAACAAATTATATTGGAAGTTTTAGAAAATTAAATTTAGAACAAAAATATTTTTATAGATTTAGCGTAAAAACGAAAGGATAGAAAAGGGTTGCAACCGTACAAACATGGTTCTTTAACACTCATGTTACCCATGCTTTTAAAAAAAAATCAGTGGACTATTATTATTCGAATGAAGTACCTTATAGAATGGCAATGCTAAAGTATTTGCCCTGAACGCAGAGTACCAGCCTGGGCTTCACCCACGACTTCATTACGACCCATATTCATACACTTTTCTTAGCTAGGAGGTCTAAAATTAATGTCAACCACAAATATTAACCAATGACGACTCACTACCGGACGCTTTGCGCAGAAATCAACCAATGACACATTGCGGACACTGTGCGTTCCATAAAGCTATTTTAGCTAAATGTCGATTTTGACACATGTAGTGTGTCATTGCTTGATTTTTTTGGCTGACATTGAATTTTTAGGTTACTTACAAGCTAATGCTACCAACATATTATGCCAAATATTCTTTTATAAGTGAACTTCGATATGGTAAAATTTGATATGGCAAATGGACCAATCACAGGGTTTCACTTCAACACTTTGGCTTAGTAATGTTTGAGGGTTGTTTATGAATACAGGCGTAAAATACATTTATTCAGTTTCAATTTCCTTACACGCACAGTTTATACGCAAGTAAAGTTCCCAGCACGATTTACATTACTCGTCCCTTTGAAGTCGTCGCTAGCCGCACCCTTACATTGCCAGCAATGCTATGCTTTCCTTGGCTGAAAGTGCAAACGCTTGATCTATTATGTACGCCCTTTCTTAGCCGTTCTATTTTCTTTACGTAATTATTTATCTCAAAAATAGAAAGTCTTATCGTGTTTATCTTTCTTCATTGTCACATTAGTCCGACGGTATTATCAAGCAATAGTCAAGGTGTATTTTAAATAAAAAAAGATAAATATCGGCTTACTTAGGTATTGACTTTTATTATCCTCCGTTTTCAGCATATTGCGACAGAGCGATTAACTCAACTCTAGCAAACTGTAATAACACTTTTTAAAAAGGTTGCAAAAATCTTTGAGATTCAAGGAAATCTTTAAAGTGCACCTTTCCGTAATCCGAACTTCCGTATCTTCTGTATCCAATAAATCAGCTCAAAGTTTTTTTTATCAAGGACCAAACTATTGTTGGTCCTTGATAAAACAAAACGTCTAAAAATCTTACCTGTTTCATACACTCTTTTTAAATCTTACCTGTTTCATACAGTAAGGATGGGTATATTTGAGTTAAAAAAAGCGTCATAAAATATTCTACTAGGTCCTAGATACAGAGTTTGACAAATTCGACGTTTCGTTAGTGAGTTTGTCTAGATGACGTCGTGATAAGGACGTATGGAAAGAATGTCTACATTCTAATCAATTGTTTTTATATGTACTTCCTACTTTAATGGTTTTCTATGATTAAAAAGGATAACAGGTAAAACGAAATAAATCATGGCGTAGTTATTGAAATGTAATTACTAGGAATATTTGCAAACATAATGTTTACTCATTGATCGGATATGATTAGCTATCTCTGTGTTATCATTGTCTTATCAAGCACCCATGATTTCTCATTACTTGCGACTACGAAGTATTTAGCGCTAATCCTTAAATTAACATTTTAATAATTTTTTTATATAAATTCTGCTTTACCATAGGGACTTTGCACACCACGTTTTTTTAACGCGCCGACAGCGAGCGATTTCGAACGCGCGTTAACGGCGCGACGACAGCGCGTTTTTATTTTACAGAGCATGTTGCTTGCGTCTGTATCGCTACAAACGCGCTGACGTTTCCATGTGATACAAGCTGGACAACCGCGCTTCACTCGGGAAATATAATGAATTATCTTACCTAAACTACTCGTACCAATCGCGTTGCTCTGATTGACAGCTGTACAATTTTTACTAGATAAAAATATCGTTACAAGATATATCAGCGTCATCTGCTATTCGATAGTTTACATTGATTTAATACTTAGTTTGGTAGTCATTAACAGATGGCATTATTTAGGATTATAAATTCATTCATCGTACTTATATTGAAAATGTATTTTTATGTGAAAACGGATGATCACAGAGATTGCTCTTTTAAAGTATGATATTCGTTTTTAAATGTTGTTGTATAATGGCCACTTAACCTTCTCTCGGTTGTAAATGGGTCTACCCAATAAATAGGCTGATTGTTTTTCTTTTTTTTAAATCAGTCATTGCGCAGATAACAAGTGTTGCATCGACCGACCCCATGGTACTACTGAGTTGAATGCTATTTAGTGCAAAGATCTAGAAGCTGCGTTTGATTTGCGTTCGGTTCGCGTTTGTACCGATAAAAACACGCGCTGTGAGCGCGTTTAAAAAACGTGGTGTGCAAAGTGCCATAGACATTTTTACTTTATAGCAGCTTTGGTTGTGTCCTTCCTTGCAAAGCGAGCGGTCCTGGATATCCGTGAGGCGTATACATAAATTATCTAAGTGTGATTCCAAATTATTTAGTCGTTTTTTTGAAAGTGTATATACTACAATTAAATTCCTCTTACATGTGATAACCCAGTAGTTTGGATTTCAGTCTATTATTCGAGTTCTACTTCTAAGTTATGTGTGTAATGTATGTTTTAAGAATAAATATCTCTTGCTGTAACGGTGAAAGAAACTATCGTGAGGAAACTTGTATGTCTGAAAATTATTCATAATGTTCTGGATGATATGTAAAATCCACCAACCTGCACATAACCCGCGTGGTGAACTATCACCTAGATCCTTCTTATTCCGAGAGGAAACCCAACCCTGCAGTGGGTCATTAATGAGCTGCAGAGAAGAATTATGTATTCGAAGCCGCGTTAAAAGCCTCTGCCTAAAATCAATATGCAAATTTCTTCTTTTTAGGTCACTAAATCTCTGTGTTTTTATTTCATTTTTATTGCAGTCAACGGTATTATGGCTGTTATGTTGTTTAAATAATCAAATCTAGTTATGCAAATAAGATGGAAGATAGGTGTCATTCGATGTTTACTGACTTCGGATTCGAATGTTCGGAACCGTTAAAAATCGACCATCGACAACCTAATTCGACGTAAATCTTGTTTTAAACCTGTGTTCTTCGCGTTTTTTCACCATGAGGTACTCATACCTATGTGTCCATCTAATTGACACATAGTATCTTACTGTGGGATTATGAGTGTAAAGGTATATCATTAAGGTATAAAAGGTATAAAAAAATATCATTTTTTATTTAGCGACGGGAGACGTGATTAATTTTTTTTATATTCGCCTGTAAAATTAAGTTTAAAATATTGAAACAGTCACAAAACGACTTTAATATTGTTATTGATATCAGCCTGTTCTTCCGAAATAAAAACAAAATAAGTAATAAAAAAATGATATGTGGTATTTTTACCAACTGCTTTTAACGCTTAACCAATTATTATCTCAACAGTAGTTAATTAAATAATTTATTATAGCGCGTTACCAATACATTTTTAAATTATTTAGTTGGAGTATATAAAATTGTATAATGGACGTTTTAGTAACGCTTGCATTTGTCGAAATGGAACAAAATTGAACGATTAAAGTAGGAACACACATTCCTTTTTCTTTTAAAAAATAAATAGAATATAAAATTATTGAAATACAGTGAAATTTTGACAATTTCTTATAGCCAATGTATAAGCTTAATAAATTAAGATTTATTACTGAGCCTTTAGACAACAACGACTGAGATAATCGCTTTAAGGCAATTAAAAGTAGCTTAAGTTCATATTATAGGCAACAACGCTCAGTCATAGATAAAGAAAATTACTCACAATATCGATTAGTGTGATTTTCCAAAACAAAATCGTCCGAAAACTAACAAATCGTTACCTTGACCGTGTGGGATCGGGATTTTTGAACCATGCTAATGATATTTATTACGCATCGCAAGATCAGAGCACCGATATTCCGTACAGAATCCCTCATGGTAGCGGTTGGCCTACTATAACCCACGTATATAAAAGATACCTCGAAGATGCAAGTTCAGTTTTGTGTCAACGCTTAAAGGAGTTCGCGCCTCAGTATTTTGTTTTTTGTTGTAGAACCGGTATGAGGCAGCTAACGTTGGCAGTGCTCTTCGGAGCAGGGCTGATCGCGCTCGTCCGCTGCGCGCCTCCCGGGAAACCGTCCCTTGGATGGGGAGAACGTACCTTTGCTATAGTGGAAGTCAACCAGGCGGCGACCGCGTACAACCAGCTCGTGAGCAGAAAGGACGCGGCTGATGTCTCCGTCACGTGGAACGTCTGGTCTGGAGACCCAGCTGATACCGCCAAGGTTCTCTTTGATGGGAAGGAGGTCTGGTCTGGTGCCTCCAGTGCATTCGGGGCCGCGACCTTCCCGGTCAAGAAAGGTGGCAGGTACCAAATGACAGTGCAGCTCTGCAATTCTGATGGGTGTAGCTCAAGTGATCCGACTGAAATCGTGGTAGCCGACACTGATGGAAGCCACTTACCTCCTTTGGATTACTCGATGGGAGAGAAAAATAAGCCCTTCAAGCAGACTTCAGGAAAAGTGGTTGGTGCATACTTTGTCGAATGGGGCGTGTATCCCAGAAAGTTCCCTGTCGATCGCATCCCAATCCCGAATCTGACTCATCTTCTGTATGGATTCATCCCGATTTGCGGAGGAGATGGCATTAACGACAGTTTGAAGGAAATCGAAGGCAGTTTCCAAGCTTTGCAACGGTCTTGTAGCGGTCGTGAAGACTTTAAAGTATCCATCCATGATCCATGGGCCGCTTTGCAGAAACCCCAGAAAGGTTTGTCTTCTTGGAACGAACCCTACAAGGGCAACTTTGGTCAGCTGATGTCTCTGAAACAAGCCAGACCAGATCTCAAGATCCTGCCTTCTATCGGTGGATGGACTCTCGCTGACCCATTCTTCTTCTTCGACGATCCGGTCAAAAGACATCGGTTCGTAGATTCAGTCAAGGAGTTCCTCATGACTTGGAAGTTCTTCGATGGTTGTGACATTGATTGGGAGTTCCCTGGTGGTAAAGGCGCTAACCCCGACCTGGGTGGCCCCAAGGATGGCGAAACTTATGTTACTTTGATGAAAGAGCTGCGTGAGATGCTCAACGAATTGTCAGCTGTTACTGGTAAGAAATATGAACTAACCTCCGCTATCAGTGCTGGATGGGACAAGATCCAGGTAGTGGACTATAGCCGTGCCCAAAACTACATGGACCACATCTTCTTCATGAACTACGACTTCAAGGGAGCGTGGTCCAACGACACTTTGGGGCACCAAACGTCTCTATACGCGCCAGCGTGGAGGCCGAAGGAAACTTACACTACCGACTTCGGAGTCAAGTACTTGTTGGCGCAGGGAGTGAACCCCAAGAAGGTAGTGGTCGGCGTGGCCATGTACGGCCGTGGTTGGACGGGAGTCAACGGTTACACGGACAACATTCCTTTCACTGGAAACGCTACGGGTCCAGTCAAAGGCACCTGGCAGGATGGAGTGGTGGACTACAGGGAGATTGCGAACGAAATTGCCCAAGGGAAATGGGAGTTCCACTATGACAGCGTGGCCCAGGCGCCTTACGTATTCAGGCCGTCGACAGGCGACTTAATTACCTATGACAATGCTCGTTCTGTTATCGAGAAAGGGAAGTATGTAAGAAATAATAAGCTAGGTGGTTTGTTTGCTTGGGAAATCGACGCTGACAACGGTGATCTTCTGAACGCTATGAATATGGGTCTAGGGAACAGTCCAGCATGATTTGGTTAAAGTATATTGTGATCGTAATTTTAACTAGTGATAAATAAAAGGTCTCAATGTAGGAGTTAGATTGGTGTTAACGATGAACTGTATACCCAGGACTCATAGGGTTAGGCCTCTCAAAATGAGAGGCATTAGTCCACTAACCAACTGCAGGGTGGATATGTACAAGAGTGCTTAGTTTAAATAATTTATGAAATGCTCAAATATTTTTTATTGTACTCAAACACGTCAGTGAAACGTTATGGAACTGTAATGATTCATTTCTTTGTGTAACGTTGTCATTGTGTAAATGTCATTATTATTATAATGTTATGTCATTATTATGGTACGAAATAAGACTTGAAAAATAAAACAAAACGACGAATTGACTAAAAACGAAATGTGAATAAAAAAGTTAAAAATTGTGTGTTGATTTTGATTTCACCTCTTTTACTTCGGAAATCTTTAAATTAATTTAAAATCATAATCATTCTTTTTTTGCACAAAATACACAAGATTTAAAAGTTGTTTTAATGATCAATGAGTGTGGATTAATTTAATAACAGAACTAAATAATAGTTCTAAGTCACACATAATAGACACACACACGCTATTCATTTTAAACCAGGCAGTCTGTGTTATTTAAATTAACGAAACAAAATAATAAAATAATTATGGAGTTTGTGTTTACCTTTGTAATAGAGTTGAAAAATAAATAATAAATAAATAAATTTATTATTTATAATTTCAAAATTAAAATCGGTGCCTTCTTTGTCACCAAGCAGTTATTGCCAAAAAGCATTTGAGACATAGATAGTTTGACACTTGATGAAGCGTTTACTGACCGATAGCTGAACATATTTTTCAAGCCGATTATGCTCTATTAAATCTCGTGAACTGCTAGTTAAATATATAATCAAATTGTATTTTAATGTTATCAATGATATATTGTCAATCCACACTATGTTCTATGTATTGAACTACGTGTTAAACACATAGAATTATTTTATAAGTATTTAAATACGCAATGGGTCGTGAAAATTTTGGTTTATGTTGACTATACCTGGTAGAAGTAGATAGATAGTTATTTGTACTCAGGCAAGATTTGTCTGTGATTTAGACTAGAATTTGATCTAAACAGAGTAAAAGAGTTATAAGTTAAGTTAGTAGTTAAGTAAGTAAGCAAGTTAAGTAGTAGTAGTGAGTAATAAGTTAAGAGTAATAAGCTATATGAAGCTATAAACTATGTATATACTAGTTTTTATCCAAATCGGAGCAATCTGCGAGTTTTAGACTAAAGAGTACCAAGCATCTACGAATGTCTACGCCGTTCCCATGTTTTATATAACACATGAAGCGAAAACTTCGTATCTGACACTACCGATTTTATAAAAAAAACTAAAAAGCCTCCGCAAATGACAGCATCCACGCGATCCTCTCCGCCAGGACCTTAACCCGTGATGAGGATTATCTCATGCCATTGACCTTAGAACCAGATCGCGAGCCATTTCTTTGCATTCGGTCCTTTTATCGGATCCAACCGATAACATTTCATGTGAAAATTGTGACCAGATGTAAGCTGAAGAAAAAGTACGTTAGTTTGTTTGAACCCCCCAATGTCAGGAATTATTAATTACTAGTTTGAATCGGAAAATTCTTTGTACTTATTGATTTGTTTTATTGTGGTTGAGTATCAAACGAGAGTCCAGGCTACTTGATTTAAGTGGTCACTACAGTGCATGAACAACCACGTGTATTTGTATAAGACAGTAATCCAATCCAAGTCGTACGAGGGTGTGTTGCTGTCCATGAAGACTAAAATGGACGCCGCAAAAGCTCTCCTCATGGGATCAAGATCAAGATATGACGGACATGATGCTTCACGATGACAAGAGTGTGTCGGTAAGGTTCTCTGGACAAGCATGGTTTAGAATGTGGAGTTTTGGATTGATTTTAGAAAGATTGTCAAGGTAAGGCCTGCCAAGTCTGGCGGACCTGTTGAGGCTGAAGCTGGCTGTAATGTAATTATCAAAAATCTTGTGTCACGAGGTTCGGGATAAACTCGGAAATTATTGAACTGATTTTGATTAAAAGTATCTGTGAATTGGTTAACCATATATAGGATAATTTTCACTCTCCTTAACAGCTACACAGTACTGTAAGCTATACGGCCATCTGAGTGATGTAAATTCATTGTATTACATTGCTACTCGTCCACTTTAATGCAATAAAGTAAACATAGTAAGTAACTTAAAACTTTTTAGTTTATATAAAGCCGCTCTTACATCGTGTGACTTTATTAAAAAGAGTTGGGTCGGACGTCCCATGCGTTCTACTCACACAGATGTTCGGTAAATTAAAATTAGTGTCACTTAAATTCTGTATTTATTCGCAGTGACTTTTACTCTCAGGGTTCACAATCTTTCTTCTTTTTTCAGTTTTGGATAGTCTACAACTAGGCTTTTCAGGCCTCTTTTATTCGACGCCTTCAGGTCCTAACATGATGGTTTCCCGCTGTTTTCTTCAGATCGTCAGTCCACGTAGCCGGAGTGCAGCTTTTTGCCTAGATATGGCCGCCATTCGAGGACATTTTCACGATAATTGACTTTGAGCTTATAAATTAAGCTCATAGTAAAGTTTCTGACTTTTAGGGACTAGGCTGATTGCCTCAGTTATGAAAAGTTATGAAATCAAAGACAGAAAGGCCAACACCTAACAAGCGGAGAAGATAACTTTATCAAAAAGACGATGATATTATTTTCAGAAGACCATAGTTCTAACATAAATTTAATACTGTAACTATCAATAGTCAACAGGCGACGTTACAACGCCACGTCGCGTCGTTTCAATGTCACGTCCGTAGACATGACAACGCCTAAGATATTAGGTCGCCCGAGACAGGAAATTAATAGCCCGGATATATGTTAATATTAAAGGCTTCGGAGATGCAATCTGGTAATGGAAGAGATTGGTATGTAGTATGCAGATTGATGATTTTGCAATTTTACTCCTGGACAAGTAAATGCATTGTACAGAAGCTGGGATGGAGGTATTTCAGTTTTGTTCTGATGTAAAGAAATGTACCATTAGTTATTTAACGTCATCGGATGGATACGGAACTGTACGAGGACACCCAGTGACTACGTGCTATGACAATCACAGCATATAACCATCCATAAATTATTATTTTAACAGTTTACATGTCGAACTATATTCAACATTCAACGTTACATCATGGATACAAGTATACTGTGTCATGATTTGACATGTTACTTTTTGCTGATATAGATGTGTGTTACACGCAGATGCATAGCTACGACTTGGTTTGCAAGGAAACCATCAAGTCGTAGTCCGATTTTCTCGAAGCTGGTGTTTGCGTCTATTTACTGATTCACGATTATAAAGATTTGCATACATGTAAGAGTGTTTTGGCGGCTGTACCTGGCGGAAGATCTACTTTTGATAAAGTTCGTTTTATATCAGAAAAAACGCTACCCACAGTCAACAGACAATGTTACTGCAACCATTTCAGTGTCACGACGTGACATGTAGTCATGACAACGCTTAAGATAAGCCTACTTCCGCCGAGACAGGAAATTAATAACGGCGGATATCTATCAATATTCAAGCAAGGCTTTAGAGACGCAATTTCGTAATTGAAGACTTGCCAACTCTGGTTAAATCAGTTTCTGTGGGATTCTACAAGTCCCGACATTTTATCCCGGGATTTCAATACCAAAAAAAATGTCGGGATACTGGGATCCCGGGATCAAATTTCCCAGAAACAGCTTCATCTTCTAGCTGCTTACAAAACGGTCTAAGATACCAATACGTCTCTACGTTTTAACGTAGTATGACGTAGTCACGGCAACACCTAAGAAAAGCCTAGAGACAGGAAATTATTAGCGGCGGATATCTATTAATATTGAAGGAAAAGTAAGACTTCGTAGATACAATCTCATAACTGAAACTTCGGTACGATCTTCCGCATTAATGAAAAAATGTTGAAAAGAATTTAATCTATTTCAGACTAAGTAGGTACACTGAAAAAATGTGTTTTCCTGAATATGCTTTTTATCAGTTTCCTCATAATTTTTTTCACCGTTATAATAGGCGACATTTCTCTCTATAACCCACCACAGGGAGGTGATAGAGAGATATATAGAGAGAGAGAGAGGTCTTTCTGTAATAATCATTTCTTTAATCATTGAAATATATTTTTAAATACCAACCAACCAATAATACCTAATGCAGTCAGTCGGCTTAAGTATTCATAAATTTCTGGACTGAGACTCCAGGTGGAGTCTAATGAAAATTTAGGGCTCAAGGGGGTAAACTTAATACGGAAACCAAGGGAATTTGGTAAACTTAATTCTAAATAACTCTACGTCCCTTCTACTATTAAGGGTTAGACCTTCACAAAAAAATATCGTCTATTCCACACGTTCCAAGGTCAAATTTTCAAACGATCGTAATAAGTCCAATTGATACGCGTGACGGAGTAATTGGAATCAGGCTATGAACTCATCCCGCGGTTTTTGCTCCGGCAAACGTTTGTTTTTGTTGCTTTAGTGGTTTCTGACTCACTTGCTTGGTGACTTGTCACACTGCTATGAGCCAAGCTACAACTCTGAAAGTCCAAGTTAAAATATATTTTTAATTTAGTAAGTAATTAATTAGTAATGTTAAATGTACTGTACCCTCACAAATAATAAAGTACTAATGAACAGTACGCGGTATTTGAACCAGGGTCTTTAAAACAAAAGCCAAATCTGACTGTCATGAGCGAAGCTACAACTTGATGTATGCTCCACATGCTTGCACATACATGCATACTAAGATTTTAAGTTTATATACCATATTTATAAACATTTAATAGGTAGATTTTGTTTACTTGGTCCCTCCCAAAGACAAGTAAGGACTGATTGAAAATCATATTAAATAGTTGTGGGTAATTGGATCTTAAGTGATACGCATGACGAATTAATTTGGACCAGACTATGAACTCATTCCGCGGTTTTTGCTAGTTAGAGCGAGCACGTGGTTTCAGTGCCTTGATCGTTTCTGCATTGCTTGCTTAGTTACTTGTCATACCAGTATGGGTGAAGCGATGACTGTAATGATTAGCATTAGCATTTAAACTTGCTAAAAAAACCCGATCCGTATGAAAGTGATTGATGCCATGAACTTGGATTTAACTTTATTCTCACCTCACCCCCCAGAGATTTGAAAAACAAAATTGCGTGCTCTGCGAAACGCACGCTAAGATGTCACGGAAATTCAAAATGTTTTTCTAATATATTATATAAAAACAGCATTAGCTTCATACACACAAAAATTGTTGAAATTATTGTATTGTAAACCGTAATAAGGTCCATTGATATGCGGGACGGAATAATTGGTCATGCTATGAGCTCAAGCCGCGGTTTTTACTACTTAGAGCGTGAGCGTGGTTTATAGTTTTAGTGGTTATTGACTCACTTAAAGACTTGTCTTACTGCCATTTACAAAACGTCATTTTCATTTGATCTTTCGAACATATAGACATTAGAGATCTTTCCTTTCCATGGACCACCACGTTCGACACGACAAACATTCGAGGTTGAAGCTACATGGAAGTGTTAATAATCTAATAATACATAAAAACTGAATTTCCACACTGCGGGTAACAGGACGCCTAAAAGGCGTGTACGACAACTTGTCTTTTATATTATCCGTCAATTTATAATCAATTCATAGTATGTATCAATCTCATAATGTTCGTCCGTCTACTAATCAAGATTTTTGTAATAATATATAAGGGAGCGCGCCTACAAATTGTATATCTTGTGTGTATTGTATTTATTTGCTTCACATGTCCATAAAGTAATATAAGCATACAAATTTTTATTTATGGTACATACAAGAGCAAGATATTAAATTTATCGAATTTTAAAGCTTCATAGCTTAATCGTTCCTTATACGACAGGATCATTTAAACGTCGAAACCTGTTGGTATGGTGACCGCCACACGTTGCTCGGTCTGAAATTGCATAAGATTTTTTATATCTGGATAAGTGGCTATTAAGCTCATACTTACAATTCTAAAGTTGTTTTTCTAAGGTTTGCTCGCAAAAGTTTAAGTTTTTTACGCTTGTTATTGTACCTACTGCCTAAATATAACCTCACGCAAGACTTTAATTAAATGTAGGGTAATAAAATAAAACTAAATAATTATTTCTTACCAGATACAATAGTTAAATCATGTCAAAGGTCCTATGTTGGGTATAAAACGTCCACCAGGGCACCTCCATAAAAGAAATTATTGTTATTATTATATCATCAGGGTTCAGAGACAGAAATAAATACAATTTATTTACTTTTTTGAGTATGAAAAACGCAGATTTTCATGTCAATCGCTATCAGAAGCTATTAAGTGTAATAGTTGTCCATCAGCGTAATCTTTCCTAGCGGAGGTTGTCCCATGCCTCGTGCGGCGTGGTGTTCTGCTGACCACGTGGTAACATGCCTGTAGACCTGGAGTCAATATTGTTAACCTTGAAAATGTGTACGTATTACACTCTAAACTGCCACGCATAATAATTATAATTTATGAGTTAATAATGGCCAATAATAAATGATAGCATTTAGTCCGCGAGTCATCATCGAGATATCATCATCATAAAGTATTCCTCTAATCCAAATTAGGTATATTATTAGGATATAAGTAGAGATATAAATAAAAATAATATAATATTTTATCAGTTTTTGAAAGATTCTCTATTCACTTGCAGTCAAAAGCTATTAGATATCTGGAAGTTGTCTCCATACGCCTTAGTCAAAAGCTATTCAGTGTGTAAGTTGTCCACTCAGCACAGTCAGTGGACAGCGAAGGTCATTCAATGCCTAAAGTCGTGAAGTTTCTGCTGACCACATCACGGTAAAATGCTTCTCACAGAGTACATTACTTCTGTAGACCAGTAGGCCAGTAGCGCATTTACCGTAAAAACTTTCGTTTCATACATTAAAGTACGCATTAACGTACACAATAATTAAACGAATCAATGAAAGCCATTAATAATGTAAATATAATTCGCATTCGTCCACCGATTAGGAAAATGCTTTTATGATGATGAATTTCATCATAAAAGCATTTTCTGCTTTTATGATGATGAATTTCATCATAAAAGCATTTTCATGATGAATTTCATCATAAAAGCATTTTCCTAATCCAAATTATCACGTTGCTAGGATTCCGAAAAATGCTTAATATAACTTAGTTTTTTATCAGTTTATGAAAAATTTTCGTATCAGTTGCACGCAAAAACAATAGTTTTTAAAGTGCTAATTATGGCTGTGAGTTATCTTCATACGCCACAATCAAATGCTATTTGGTTTGTAAGTTGTCCAACCAACATACTGTGCGGGAACGCGGAGGTCGTTCAATGGCCCAAGTCGTGAAGTTCCTTATACCACATGGGGGAAGACGACATCAAGACTTGTTTAGTAGTTGGTAGAGTCAAGTAGCTGGCCCGGGGACCTCACCGCCACCCTCTTAACCAAACCTGATGTTCGATATGTCTTTTTTTCGATGCGGAGACGTGGATGCAAAAACTCGTTCAGCGGCAATCAATTTAGTCATCACGTGTAGCACCCTCATACGACCTCAGTATACTACCCTATTGGAGATGTATTCATTTATTTATTTATTACTTTATGTACCGTACAAAGGTTCATGGATTACAGTGTCCACTTAACATCAGGTAGGCTGCATGCACTAAAATTCTTTGTCACTTCACTCTCATTACCTTCACTATTACCAATAATGTGAATACAGAATAGATTATAATGTATTAAACAAATTATATTAACGCTATGCCACTGAATCCTGTGTTACCACGTCATTAGTACCGAGGACGGCCCGTAATCAGTTCAAGGCTGTTGTGTTAGCCTTAAACCAAACTGGTTGTGACGTACACAGGCCTATATATAGCACATGTGCTCTATATAAATATCTATAGAGGTAAATTGGTATTGGAGGTAAATTAGGGCACTTTGCCCTTCATAATATAGACATCCTAAACATCGTAAGAATGCTACTATGCGCGAGGACAGAGACTTGCCTCAAATATGGTTTACCTACCCGTCGAAACAGAAAATATTAAGAATATGCAGTTTCTTAAGATAGAACTTTGGATAAACCCTTTCTCAATCTGCGAAGATTTTAATCTTAATAATATTACATTATAATTTC
>DWOC01000010.1:0-14558 GCA_018250775.1 Helias cama
CGTCCATAGCTCATTTTACGACCGCCATAGGCTGCAGATATCTCACTTGGCACTGATTCGCGGGCAAGCTTTGCTATTGCATCTGCAGCAGCAATTTTCATTTCATCATTTATTGTTGTTGCATGTACGTCGAGTGCTCCTCTGAATATGTAAGGAAATCCCATTACGTTATTGACTTGGTTGTTATAGTCTGACCTACCAGTTGCAATTATTGCATCTGGCCTTACAGATTTTGCAAATTCAGGCCTTACTTCTGGATCAGGGTTAGCAAGAGCAAAAATGATTGGGTCTTCACCCATGCTTTTTAACATCTCTTCGCTGAGCACATCCTTTGCAGATAGTCCAATGAATATATCAGCGCCTTTTATGGCATCGAGTAGAGAGCGTTCTTTAGTGTCAACTGCATACTTTTCCTTCCACTCATTCATGTCCTCTTTTCTGTCTTTGTGTATTACTCCTTGTTTGTCACATAGTACTATGTTCTTAGCACCCATAGACTTCAGTATTTCCAAACACGCAATACCAGCTGCTCCAGCACCATTCATGATGATCTTTACATTTCCTAATTTCTTTCCAACAATATCGAGGGCATTTTCTATACCAGCTGCAACAACCACTGCAGTTCCGTGTTGATCATCGTGGAAAACTGGAATATCCATCAATTCATTTAGACGTTTTTCTATTATGAAACAATCAGGAGATCTTATATCTTCTAGATTTATTCCCCCCCAACTTGGACCAAGATACCTTACTGCATTGATGAAATCTTCTATGTTTTCTGTGTCAACTTCTATATCAATTGCATCAATGTCAGCAAAACGCTTAAATAAAACAGCTTTGCCTTCCATGACGGGTTTTGAAGCAAGAGGACCGATATTGCCAAGTCCCAGCACTGCGGTGCCATTTGAAATAACAGCTACATAATTGCTTTTTGCCGTGTAATCATAAACAGCTTCAGGATTTTTAGCTATTGCAAGGCATGGGGCTGCAACACCAGGGGAATAAGCAAGTGATAGGTCACGCTGTGTGGATAAGGGTTTTGTTGGTATGATCGATACTTTACCAGGTTTACTATTCCTATTATGATACTTAAGAGCCTCTTGTTTTGCAGCGTTATCTAAATCATTACTCATTCTTATATTTTGAATTTGTCGTTAGTAATTTTCTAAGTATATGAAGTTTTTATGAATGTTCAACTATTAGCTTGTGAACTCTATTGTACTTCTGTATAAATTTATCTACTACGTAGGGTGATGTACATGTTTAAGAAAAACGTGCCTAACTTGCTAACAATTTCTCGTGCGCTCGCAATACCGGCAATAATATCAAGCTTTTATATAGAAAGTAAGTATGCAAGTCTAATAACAATATTGATCTTTATGTTTGCGTGCATTACAGATTTTTTTGATGGTTATTTAGCGCGTGCATGGAAAGTCCAATCGAATTTTGGCAAATTATTTGACCCAATTGCTGATAAGTTAGTAGTAGTTTCAACAATAATCATGCTAGTTTATAAGCAAAAAATAGATGATGTTACAATTATACCGTCAGTTATAATTGTTTGTAGGGAGATATTAGTTTCGGGTTTACGAGAGTTTTTGATAGCTACAAACGTTAGTCTACCTGTGAGCAAAGCTGGGAAAATTAAAACATTTTTTCAGATGGTTGCTATAGTGGCATTAATAATGAGTGATTATGAAATAACTAAATACATAGGTGTGATTTGTTTGTGGGCTGCAGCTGTTATGACTATGTGGTCAGGCTATAATTACGTTCTAGTTGGCATCAAACAGATTGACTGAATCGCTTAAGAGTATACAAAGAAAGTTAATAATTTCACAATATTGACTGATTAGTTAAAATCCTGTATAATGTATTAGTTTATAAATTAGTCAAGTTTGTATGACTGGTATTATTATAGATAGCTTTAATACTGAGTCTTCCTTTAAGAGATCAAGTTCTGAGAAAGATACTAAAATAGAGGATTTTTTTCGAGATTTCTGGTCAACAGTTGATGAAGAAGAAAAGAGAAAAAAACTTGAGCAAGAATTATTAACACTTGAAGAAGGAAAAAAAAAGAAGAAGCTAGAACAAGAGTTATTAACGTTAAAAAAAAGAGAGCTACATAGAAAATGTGTATCATTGGTAACAATGGTTCCATTTGCATTATTGATGGCAATTGAGCTCGAAAAAACATGTAGCGATCAGGTATTACTTGGTGTGATAAGTAGCGCATTAGGCCATACTATATTACCCTTTACAATCTTATCTCTCATTTGCACGCTATATTTAATTTATAATAATAGAAAAATAGCAGAAAAAGAACGAGAGTTGGAGAATATTGAAAGTAGGAAAACAGTAGAAAAAGAAAAGAGAGACCTTCCTTGTACCGTTGATGATTACTTTAACTATGCTGATGCTGCTTTAGTTACATTAGTTATTGTGGCTAGCATAGTAGGTGAAGCATTGGAGCAAGGAATAATAGGAGACGTAGCTTTTTCAATGTCTAGTTTATTCTACTTTGTAGCAAGTGCTACTTTCTGCTATCGTGAGTATAAGAAAAGTACAAAACACGAGTTAGAAAAAGAGCAAGGCTTTGATGAGAAATCTGAAAAAAAGATAAGCAATATGTCTGTAGCTAAGTTAATGCTTGCTGGTTCTTCTTTATTACTAATCAGGAAGATAATGTTGATTTCTGAAGTAGCATTAGCATCATCTGCTGTTGGGCCTGTTTTAGGTCTAGTAGGTATTGCTCTTTTGATGGTCGGAAGTGGATTGAGCATACATTCTTATATTAGAAAGCTAGAGAATATAGAAGTGAGCGGAAAGGGTGTTGCAATAGGTGGTGGTGCGAGCAATATAGGTAATGTTGGCCAAGAGCCGCTTTTCGTTCGATGATAATGCCAAAAATTTGTTTATTTAGGTAATATTTAGTCTATACTTTATTTTGATCAAAAAAAATCTTATGTATAAGACTTTAATCATATGCTTTTTTCTTCTGACTTGCTCCTTTACGCAGTCGTATGCGAATGATCTTGAACACACCGAAGCTGAACTATATGAGGAGGCAGTTAAGCTTTATGATCAGAAAAAATATAAACAAGCTATTAGAGCATTTAAAAAGATAGAGGATTTGTATCCTTTATCTTATTGGGCAATGAAAGCAAAATTATTATCTGGGATTTCTTACTATAATATGGGTAATTACAGCAGTGCTGCAAGTGATATGGATGATTATATATACGTTTATCCAAATGGTGAAGATTTGCCATATGTATATTACTTAAGAGTATTATCTTATTACATGCAAATTAATAAAGTGCAGCTTGGGCAACAAATTGCATATAAAACTTTAGAGCTAGCTACTGAATATATTAATCTTTTTCCGAATAGCGAATATATAGAAGAGATCAAAGAAAAAGAAAAATTAATCACAGAACATATATCAAAAAAAGAGTATTCTATTGGTGAATTTTACCTAAAGCGTGGTGAATATTTAGCAGCAATTAAGCGTTTTCAAAATATGATAAGCGATAAATATTCTTCTAGAGTTATTAGTTATTTAATAACAGCTCACTTAGCTCTTGGCCTTGACTTAGAAGCTGAGCAGTATGAAAATATGTTAGCAGAAGGGGTGAATTAGTTTTCTTATGGCTGGTCATTCACAGTTTTCAAATATAAAACATCGAAAAGGTGCTCAGGATGCAAAGCGCTCGCAAAAATTTACGAAGCTCATTAGGGAAATAACAGTTGCTGCAAAACAAGGGCTTCCTGATCCCGAACTCAATCCACGTCTTCGCTCTGCTATCTTTGCTGCGCGAAAGGAAAATCTACCAAAAGATAAAATAGAAACAGCAATAAAAAATGCAGCTGGTAACGTTGCTGGAGAAAGTTATGAAGAAATACAATATGAAGGCTGCGGACCTTTTGGTGCTGCACTTATTGTCCATGCTCTGACAAATAATCGCAACCGAACTGCTTCTGAGATACGTTATATCTTTTCTCGCAAAGGCGGTAATTTGGGAGAAACAGGATGTGTGAGTTACCTTTTCGATCATGTAGGCTTAATTGTCTATAAAGCAGAGGATATGAATTTTGAAGATTTATTTAACTATGGAATTGAATTAGAAGTATTGAATGTTGAGGAAAATAACAAAGAAGAATTATATGTTATAACTTGTGAAGTAAAAGACTTTGGTAAAGCACGTGACGCTTTCTATACAAAAATTGGAGAACCAGAACTTGCTCGTCTTTCATGGCAACCAAAGGACCTGATTGAAGTTAGCGACAAAGAATTAATTGATAAATTATCTATATTAGTTGAAGAGCTAGAAGATAATGATGATGTGCAGTATGTTGAAGGTAATTTTATTTTTGCTGATAAACTATGAGGCTGGTAATATTTGTATTGCTTTGCATTTTACCAGCATATGCTACTGAAACATCTGCAGTGTCGTCTCAGCACGGAATCAGAAAAAAAGAGCCAGTGTCAAACAAACAACTGTGCGAACATTGTGATATAAGCGCCAAGAAAGATGTCATCCCAGTGCCTAGACACTGGGATCCAGAGAATTCAATTACAAATGGATACACCAAGCGATTGTATGATACAGACTGGATTCCAGTGTCAAGCACTGGAATGACAGGAGAGGATTTTGAGGTGACAGAAAGCAATCATGATAGAAAGTTGTTATTCATATCTAGTAACATAAAATCCTCTTTTTTTGATGCAGAAGGTTTGGCATCAAATACGGTGATGAAATTAATCAACATATATAAAGATTATGGTGTAGATTTTAAAAAAGACATTGTGCCCAAAAGCAAGTTGGAAGTTCTGTGTGAGAGTAATCAGAAGGCTGAAGAAAAAATTTTATATACTTCACTTACAACAAGCAATAAAGCTATAAGTTTATATTATTATGAGTCACAAAACGGCAAAGAAGAGTATTTTAATAAAGAGGGGATAAGCTTAAAGAGTTTCGTAAGTCCTTTAAATGGAGATTTTCGTATATCCTCGAAATTTGGTAATAGAAAACACCCTATTCGTGGTAAAGTTGTTTTTCATAAAGGAGTAGATTATGCAGCTAAACTTGGCACTCCTATACACGCCACTGCAGAAGGTGTAATAGAATATATAGGAAAGAATGATGGCTATGGGAATTACATTAAAATAAAGCACAACAATAAATATTCAACTTGTTACGCACATATAAGCAAATTTAGTAGCGATATAAAGTTAGGCTCTAAAGTAAAGCAGGGACAAATCATTGCTTATGTTGGCAGCACTGGTGTTGCAACAGGACCTCATTTACATTATGAAGTTATATATAATGGTAAACATATTGATCCGCTTACGATAGCTCATGGCAATGAGATAAAGTTGCCTGATCGTGAATTAAGAGAGTTTAAATTATTTGTAAGTAAGGTAGATGAAATAATCAGCAGAGAGGGTGCAAGTGAAAAAGCAATCTGATGAAGACAGTACAGATAAAAATACAATAAATGATAGAAATCTAAGTAAAATTCGGGCTTTTCCTGTACTAATAGCGCTAGGGTTAATTTTATTGGTACTTTTTGTGTATGACAGCACAATTGCACTTGGAGTTGCTGCTGTTTCAATATTGACTTTTTCTCAAGGATTTTTCGTTAATGATCCTAATGAAGCAAGAGTGATAGAGTTTTTTGGTCATTATATTGGAACTTATTTTAAGTCTGGAATATGCGTAACGCTTCCATTTTCGAGTAAATATAGAGTTTCTTTGAAATTTCAGAATATCAATACAGAAAAAATTAAAGTTAATGATGCTAATGGAAGTCCGATAGAGATTTCAGTAGTAATTGTTTGGAGAGTGAGCAGTCCTGCGAAGGCATATTATAATGTTAATAATTATCATGATTTTGTTTTTGTGCAAAGTGACTCGGTAATTAGAGAACTGGCAAGTAATTATCCGTATGATAGCGAAAACGATGAAGAATCTTTGCGTAAAAACTCTGACAAAATTTCAAATGAATTGCGGTCAATGCTACAACAAAGATTGAATATTGCTGGAATTGAAATTGCAGAAGCGAGAATATCGCATTTGGCGTATTCATCTGAGATTGCACAAGCAATGCTGAGACGTCAACAAGCACATGCCATCACCTCTGCAAGAAGGCATATAGTGCAAAATGCAATAGGAATTATCGAAGAAGTAATAGCCCATTTTGAAAAAAATAAAAGCTTACAATTGGATGGAAAACAAAAGGTTCAATTGATAAACAATTTGCTAGTTGCTCTGATCTCTGAGCAGGATGCACAGCCGACTATTAGTTTGGATAATAATTAGCATAGAAGCCGATAGGGTTTCATGAATGCAAGTCACTGTTAATTTCTTGATTAATAGACTAAATGATGTTATAAATTACACGCATTAGGGGTGCTCTAAAAAAGCTGAGAGTACATAAAGTACAACCCTTTGAACCTGATCTTGTTAAAACAAACGTAGGAAAATGTATGTATATAAATATTGAAGAATGCTTTGGCTTCATCGCGTTCATTACATCTCTCATTGGGTTATTGCCTCAAGTATATAGAGCATATATCACAAAACTTACTCGTGACGTATCGATGCTAATGTTGGTGAATTATCTTATTTGTTCATCATCTTGGCTTATTTACGGTATTTGTCAGGGTTTAACTTTTGTGATACTCAGTAATATTGCTGGATTAGTGATCAGTATAATATCAATTGTTCAAAAATGTTACTACGATGCAAAAACTGCACGAAGCGTTTTATAACCATATGCTACATTGTAGCGTGGAGCAAGAATATCGTTCTATTGTAGTACTAAATGGAGAAATACCTGATTCATCGTTTTTTAAACAAGATATACCTGTTATTGCTGTAGATGGAGGGACAAATAAGCTTCTATCAATTGGCGTAAAACCTGATCTTGTAATAGGAGATTTGGATAGTATAAATCCGAATTTACGTGCTAATTTAAATACAGTATATCTACCTGATCAAGATTATTGCGACTTTTCTAAAGCAATGGCTCACTTAAAAACAGTAAAGTTATTGCCATCAATAGTAACGGGTATTACTGGAGGAGCAATTGATCATATACTACAAAATATCAACATTTTTTCAAGTACAGATAGTATCTTTTATATGCCTTTGCCTTCCATGGTGGGGTACGCCTTACAAAAGGGTATTACCTGTTTTTCCTCTTTGCTAAAAAATACTAAAATATCCTTACTTGGTATACCGAAAGCTCAAATATCAACTAAAGGATTAAAATGGGAACTATGCCATAGTAACCTTGCTTTTCCAGGAAAGAATTCTTGCTTTAATCGAAGTCTAGGCAATGAGTTATCTATAGAAATACACAGCGGCGTGTGTTTAGCAATGATATATTTAGAAGCAGTAAATGATGATGGTGTGTATTGATTTAAAATATTAAGAAAAAAAATAGAAAAACCGTGTTAACACTAATTCTAAAAACTACAGGCGCCTGTTGTTAGCTAAAGTAAAGGTCAAATATCTGGAATTCTGGACATAAAATCCTCCTGTATAAAAAAGATTCAGAATGTACACACAACAGATGTGGCTGAATTTTTATTGAAAAATTGGTTAAAAGGTCTGCAGACCGAGATAGATTTTGAGCTCTCTCAATATCTCTACCATCATTATAATGGCATCTTGAGTATGCGGAAGCAATTTTTTCATTAAAATAAAAAATTTTATTCTGCAGCGCGGCTACTTGAATGACAAGGGCCACTCGGATGATAAGAAATGGATCACTGAAAAAAGTAGGTGTCATTCCAGCGTGTGACGCTGTAATCCACTCTTTTCGTTAATCTCATCAACTTAGGATTACTTTTGTACCTAAAATTCCTAGATTCCAGTGGGCTTTGTTGCATAGGTCAAATAAAAAGAGCTGGCAGTTACTGACAAAATTCACTATAAGACAAGCATTTAACCTACTAAAGAAAAATATGCTGCAAAAAATGAGAGTCAGTAACTGCCATGAATATAACAAATTTCTCCAAGAGAGGGGAAATATTTTTTATTACGTCAATGATGCCATAGAAAATTGGTACGAAAAAGGTCCAAAAATGGCTGTTGGCAACTATATTTATAGCGATAAGGTCGTGATTCTGGTTCACATAATAACTTATTTATTTAGAATAGGTCTGAGACAAACAGCGGGATTTATAGCAGGGTACCTTGAGCAAAACTTGCAAGTTATTACAGGCCTCAAGAAGGCTTAAAAAACTTAACATCAAAATTGAAGACATGATAAAAATAATACAGAAGATATTGAGATTGCCATAGATAGTACAATAATATTCCAGGTCATAGCAAGGCAAATGGTACAGATAGAAAGTATCGCCGCTATGAGCAAACAAGATGTAATGCTAGAGATAGGTAGCAAAAAAGTTATAGCAGCAAAATACAGTGGTGGAGTTTATTCTGACCACTATGTGATCTTATTGCAAGGATTGATGTTAATATAATATAAGCACACTATATGCAGACAGATCGAAAGAAGTTATATAAACTGTGCGATGAGCTTGACATAAAGACAAGGATTCCTCCGCAAAATAATGCAGTAGAGCATCCAAAGTTGGATTATATGGATGAGAGAAATAAGCTCATAAAGTCATATGATGAAGATAGTATGAAGAGGTGGAAAAAAGAGATAAATTATGGGAAGAGATCTTATATAGAAAGTTTTTTCTCGCGACTGAAGCAAACATTTTGGTTTAGTTTTAGAAACAAATCTGAGGTTAATCGTGAGAGAGCTCAAGTTTAACAAAATTACTGATATAGGCATGGCTAAATTTGAGATAGCTTCATTCCACGTTACCTATTATCCGAAGAGTGATGCAATAAAGCCATTCCAGTGTCACAACCTGGAATAACAAGAAAAAGGGTACTGGCATGACATTAGATGATTTTCCTTATTTTAGCATTAAACGCGATGAAGAAAATCATTTATAATCGCTATAGCAACTAGTGTTGAAACCTGACGTACCTTTTGGCTTGACAAACGAGAGTTTTTATCTGATTTGACAACAAGGGCTTCTAGATGACTTTGAAAGTAAATATTATCATGCTTATCTTCGATAGCTTCTATTACCCCGTCATTGGCAAATGCTGCAATTTTATATCCAAGTAGCTCTAGCCTTCTTCTATTCTCTGTAGTATTACTTACTGTACCTGAATGAGCATTCGAAAAATAAGTTGAAAACCAGCCATTTTGATTAGGTAGTAAAAATCTAGCTACCACTTTTTCCAAACGACTACCTGGAACAATTTTTATCTGCTGAAGAGGTATATTCTCTTTTTGTGCTGATTTTAAATGATTCTTCTCATCATTAACAACATTTGTTACTTCAATTTCTTTTGCATACATAATGTCTTGTAAACCACCGCATATGGCAAGCAAATGAATTGTAGGATTGTCATCTACTATTTTTACAATTGCTTCATTCACAAGCTGGCGGTAAGGGTTAAGAGCTGAATGAAAGTTATCTGAAATAAATATTCTGTTTATCTTTTGCTCTTTGATAAATTTTGCAACTTCAACTTTTATTCGATCTAGTATCAGCTTTTTTGCCAATATTTCATCTTGTTTTGCGAACTCTTCTTGGATTTCTTTTAGATTAATTATTTTGTCGTAGTCAATGAATATAGTTTTAACCCCAAAATTATTGAATATCTCATAGATATTTTGAGATTCATCTGTTTGCAATAAACCAACAATTATATTATAGTTTACTGCATTTTCCACTGTCAAAGCAGATAATTCTTTGTTTACTTTTTCACTATAAGCGATATTACTTAATAGTAGAAATGTAATTAATAGTATATTAAATATTCTATTGTAACATTTATACATTATTTCCTAAATAATTATATTAATATTATAATATATTATAGAACATTAAGAAAAAGAATGTGGCCTGAGCAGGAATCGAACCAGCGACACAAGGATTTTCAGTCCTTTGCTCTACCAACTGAGCTATCAGGCCAACTACGTACTTTCATTTTTAGACAAAAAACGTTATCATGTCCATCAAAAGTTTTTGAAGTATAGAAACAAAGAATGAACATTAATAACAAAATAGGAATTTATCCTGGTACATTTGATCCTATAACTTTGGGGCACCTTGACATAATAAAAAGAGCATGTAAGCTAGTCGATAAGTTAGTAATTGGTGTTGCAGAAAATGTTAACAAACATACTAGTTTCAACATAAATCTACGCACAAGCATGGCTAAAAATGAAGTGAAAGGACTAGGAATTGACGCAGATGTCATATCTTTCAATGGATTATTAATGAATTTTGCCAAAGAGCAAAATGCTTCTGTTATTATCAGGGGGCTCAGAGCAGTATCAGATTTTGATTATGAATTTCAAATGAGCTGGGTAAACTATAAACTCCTTCCTGAAATCGAAACTATATTTCTTCCTGCATCTGAAGATACTCAATTTATCTCATCAGTTTTTGTGAAAGAAATAGCGAGATTAGGAGGAGATGTTAGCAATTTTGTATCAAAAAGTGTCCAAAGCGAATTGATTAATCTAAATAGGGTAAAAAATGGAGAATAAATATTTGTTGTTTTCTCCACTTCAAAGCGGTTATGCTCGATGTACAAAATACTATAAAATAAAGGAGCAGTATGTCAGAAGTGAGGGATAATAATCTAATAGTTTGCTGCCGTGGTGATGAGAATGATGATGGTTCTGGTCATCCAGTAGTATATTTACATAAAGAAGGAGAAATGTATTGTCCTTATTGCAGTAAGCCCATGAGCGAAATAGTAAACTCCGAAGAATTTCAATCTGTTGAGGTGAAAGCAGTGAATAAAAAGGAAAGGACCAAAGGTTAATAGCACTTCATTCTTTAGCTTATGTAAATAGCAATAAAGGGGGCAGTAAAGATGAAACTGTCCATACGGTCAAGTACTCCTCCATGGCCAGGTATTATACCTCCACTATCTTTAACATTGTAAACTCTTTTGATGAGTGACTCAGTGAAATCGCCAAATTGGCCTAGAATAGCAATTGTAAAGCCAATTATTGGAGAATAAAAAATTGGAAATAAACCTAAAAATATTGAGCCAAAAATTGTACACACTACTCCAGCTAAAACTGCACCAAAAAGTCCTAACCAAGTTTTGCCTGGACTAATGATTGGACAAATCCTAGTTTTACCAAAATTTTTGCCGAAAAAATAGGCAGCAATGTCGATACTCCAGATGGTTAAGATGAGCCATATCAATGTATATTTTCCCTGTGGTAAGTTATAGAGGTATATTAACGAGGCATTTGGTAGTGCAATTAATAGTAATGCGAAAATATATAAGATTCTATTGCCCTGAGTTAGATTATACCATTCAAAAGAAGATAGAACTGCAATTGAAAAAATTAGTAGATAAAATGATAAACCACTGAAATATGTGGCAAAAGAAAATATGAGTAATATGACTATTGAGGAGAATATTCTAACCATAAAATTATTATCTACCATATTTCTTCTCTCTTTTTGTGTAATCTGCTAATGCTCTACTCAAATCTTGACAAGAAAAATCAGGCCACAAAGTATCACAAAAATACAGTTCAGCATAAGCTGCTTGCCATAATAAAAAGTTGCTTAACCTTTTTTCGCCACCAGTGCGAATTAATAAATCCAATTTTGGTAAATCTTTAGTATACAGAAATTTTTCAAATTCGTCTTCCAATACGCAATCAATATTTCCTTTTATGATGTTGTTGATAGCATGTATAATTTCCTGCTTTGCTCCATAACTAACTGCAACAGTGAGTAATAGACCATCGTTCTTATGTGTCACTTCTTCTGCTTTTTTGATTTGATCGAATATTTTACTGGGCAATAGACTTAAATTGCCAATAAAATTTAACTTAATGTTACAATTGCAAATGAAATTGATTTTATCTTCATTAGTTAAAGCGGAGTAAAATAAATCAAATAGGTAGTCTGTTTCGTTTTCAGGTCTGAGCCAATTTTCCATGGAAAATGCATACAAAGTTAAGTAAGATATGGCTAAGGTTGTGCAATATTTAGCAATATCAAATGCAACTTCGCTGCCTTTTCTATAACCATCAATTCTTACTCTTCCTTGATTGTTTGCCCACCTACCATTACCGTCCATAATAATTGCTAGATGTTTTGGCAGAGATTCTAGATTCAACATTTGAATTCAACCTGTTCTAATTAGCTTAATGTTTATATCTCTATATGAAATGTTCACTATATCCACCTAAAACTATATTATTACTGAAAAATCATTGATGGTCTATATTATAAAAATTTTCTGAACCTCGGTGTCAGCTGCCAGTGATTTTACCAAGAAAATATAGTAAAAATAGTCTGATATAGATGATTTTACGATATAGTAAAATTATTATAAATAAATGAATTTAGTGTTATTAGAAATACCTAGCTCTTTTATGTGGATTGATATTCTCAATAACCTGCTCTAAAGATAAATTATATAATTTTGACACAGGTTCTTTGCATTCAATATATCTTTCAAATGTAAGGAATGGTACAAGTGAATTTATATTTATGTCCTGCTCTTGAGGAAGATCTTTACCGCCTAAGATAATCCCTGGGAAAGGATATTGAGTATATATACTCAGCTCTTGGGGAACATATTTAATTATATCTTCGTAAATACGTTCCTTGTTGTTCAAGTAATCGATATTAATATCTGTAATTTTACCAGCTTTACGCAGGAGTATAGCAAGCCTCAAAGTCGACTTTACGCTAGGTTTAAAATTTTTAAATATATTGACAAATACCTTACCAGTAACATTATCTATTATTGCTTTTAGCTCTTTAGTGGTAACAGAATTGATCTTCTCAACAGCATTTTGATCTTTTAGTAGTGTTATAATCCTTTTGTCATTCAATTGTGCACTATCAAGTAGAAGTCGAAATTTTTCAGTATTAATAGAATCGATAAAATTCCGACTTTTTAGTAAATCCATAACCATGGAGCGATTAAACTTACTACTACTAGATATAAGTTCAAGTTTTTCAAGATCGATAGAATTGACTTGAACGAATAGACTCTGATCTTTTAGTATTTCTTTAACATCTGTAGAATTAAACTTAATTCCTTTGCATATAATTTTTAATCTATTACCATCAATAGAATGTAGTTGAGGTAATGAAGTCTTTAGTATTTCTGCAATCTCTTTATCTGTAAAAAAATAATCACTTTTCATGATACTCACTTTACTCTCATCAAGAGAATTGATTTGATCAAACAAACTCTGATCTTTCAGTAAATTCATAATATAACCTTGATCAGGATATCTAAATATCAAGCCAAATATTTTACGATTCATCGAATTGATGCGTTTAACAACTTCCTGATTTTCTAGTAATTCTATAACAATACTGGTATGATCAAACTGCCTAAATACGGATTTAGATTTTCCAGGATCAATCAAATTTATAAGCTTAATAAATTCTCGATCTTCTAGTACTTTTATACTACTAAACTTATCATTCTCAACTATGTATTTAAGTAGTTCTTCACTAATAAGGTTGATATTCTCAATAGTGTTTGGATTTTTTAGTAATTCTACAATAATACTGGTATCATTAAACTTATCAGTATTAAGTATGATTTTAAATTTTTTAGGATCAATCGAATTGATACGTTCAAGAATTTTCTTATTTTCTAATAATTTTGTCATATCTTCATTACTAAACTTACCGATGTCAAATATGAATTGAAGTATTTCTTCATTAATATAAAGCTGACTACCATCAACAATACAAAACTGATTACCATGAAAAACATAAAACTGATCATCATCAACACGGTTTTCATTATCAGTATCATTTCCTTTATTTCCTAGTGCTTCTTTAGCAAAGTTATTCAGATCATTTTTTTCATCTTCCTTGTCATCAATATTATCATAATATTCATGATCTTCTTCACTCCCCTCGTCATCACTACTGTCAAATTCATCACTACAAACCTTCCCATCTTTTAGCATTTCTAGTATGCCTCCTTCATTTAATATCACTTCAAACACGTCATCATCAAAATCATTGATGTTATCAACGATCTCCTTATTTGATAGTAATTCTTCAATACCTTTGCAACTAAACTTATTATTATACTTGCATAAGATTTTAAGTTTACTGTAATCCATTGAATTAATGCCATCAACAACTCTTTGAATTGATAGTAACCTTCTGTTATAAGCCTTGCATATCAGTTGAAGTTTTTCGTTATCTAAATCTTCTGCATTGCCTGCTTTATCAGAATCCATAATCTTATTTTAATTTACTTAGTATTTTAGTTTTAAATATCTAGAAAAAATAATCAAGCATCTTTAGCCAAACTTTCTACCAAACTTTCTAATAGATAAATTAAAAAAAATTGAACGTTTGGTAATGACGACATATGTGGAGAAGGATGGCAACCACCACAATTCGGGAACATTCAAAAAAGCATAGGGGTCAAGTTAAGGAAATAAAGGTATGAAGAAGATAGGATAAGAAGATATAAAATTCTCTC